>PVKS010009300.1:0-20965 GCA_004027875.1 Aplodontia rufa
CAAAGATGAAGAAAATAAACACATTCTGGTTTTGATCTAAGAAATAAGGATAGCCCAAGTCTGATTCATGGCTATCACTGGGAGACACTAAGGAACCTTGAGCCAAGGCAGTCACAGGAACACAATCCCAAGGTCTGTAGACTTTTCCTGTATAGGATTTTCCTATTCCAGAGTGGCTCTTAACTCACTGCATTTTTGTGTCAATTATTGCCCTAGAGTGATTAAAGGACTGATAATTCATGCTGGCACTGGCACCCTGCTTCAGCAAGAAATCTAAATTTTTACATTTCACAATACCTGAAAAATAAAGGTAAATGAGAAAAGGACTCAAGGATTGAAGAGAAGACCAATATGCTTAATTACAAACAAATTTTGTCCATAAGCTTAATCTTAATTCTCTGAAAAATTCTAGAACAAATTATAAAGTGATTTGTGAACGTTCAGAAAAACAAACAGTAATCATTAGGAGCCAAAACACAATCATTCATTATTAAACAAATATTTAACAGAGAGGGAGATTCCTGGGGAAATTCTCTGTATAGAGCCCAACATTTCTAATTCTAGCATATAACCATTATTCCTTCCAATGGGATGCAGATCCCAATAGACTGCAGCTACCGTCTGTTGTCCTTAGCAAGACACTGACAAATATGTACATCCCTTCATAGGTAAATGGGTAATCTGCAAGAAGGTAGCAGGACATGTAATGTGTGCAAACTTCCTGTTTAAGTCATGATTGCTTACTTTTAACTATTTAAAAGTTAAGGACAAAGAAAGTTATGAGTGAATGCTGCCCTGGCTCACAATTTCTATCCTGAAGAAAGTAGAAAACAGAATCAAAATGAATACACACACACACACACACACATACACACACACACACACACAGAGCCCTGTATGGGGCCTGACTTTAAGCTGCAGGCTATATTCTTCTGAGTTACCCACCCCTACCTAAGAAAACAACGCCATTCCCAGAGCCCAGACTGTCTGAACTATGGGAGAAGTCCACAACTGCCAAAAAAGGAGGACTACTAGCCAAGTGAGGGTGGTGTTGGGCATTTTTAATATATGAAAGGAGAGCAAAGCACATAGACTAGATTATCAGTGCTGGAATTTTTTCATTTTATCAGTGCTGGAATTTTTTCATTTTATCAGTGCTGGAATTTTTTCATTTTCATCAAAACAAATCTAAGTACAATGCTTCCCCAAATAGGGCAACATCCCTATTTGTACTATATAATTTACAACATCTACTCTATATTATTTAGCCCTGGGCTAAACCTGGGAATACAAAGAAGATTACAAGATTTCCAGTCTCATAGAGTTCACAGTTTAGAGAAGATATAGACATTAGACATATAACTCTCTAAGATGTTTTATTAATTAGTTATGATGATTACTGTATAGAAGAGCAATGAATATAACAGGGAGACCCATCTGTAATACATACTTTTATGTGTCAACTTGTCAACGTGACAGGGATCCCAACGTTTGGCTGAATTATTATTCTAGGTATGTCTATGAGGATATTTCTAGATGAGATAAACATTTGAATCAGTAGACTGAATAAAGAAGATTTCACTCCCTACTAGGAGTGGGCCCCATCCAATCAATCAAAGAATAAAAAGTCTTAGTAATTCCACCTGTAACTGCCCATCAATTATCCTGGATCTCCGCCATGCTAACTGTAACCTCAAAGCTTGGGGCTCCACAGAGTACATAATGACACGGGCCAATTTCTTATAATAAACCTAGAGAAAGATGCAGAGAGAAAGACAGAGACACACAAGCAGGCAGGCAGACAGAAAATAAACAAGTTCTGCTTCTCAGAAGAACCCTAGCAAATACACCATCCTATACAAGGGAGGAAATGGTAATTGGGACAAGACAATGTCAGGAAAATTTCTCAGGCATAATATTTAAACTAAGATCTAATGATGAATAGTCAATAGTTGGCCAAGAAAATAGGGCACAAGAGAATCCAAGTAAAAGAAACATTGTATGATAAGGTAATGGGACATGAAAGAGAACATTTGAGAAAAAAGAACAAACAAGGTAACAAGTGCAGAGAAAATAGGGACAGTAAAATTAAGTAAAGACAGAGAAGTTGCACAAGAAGGAATGAAATAATGAAGGCCCTTCGGGTCAGGATAAAGATTTAAATAGTGATTCAGGGTACAAGTTATAAAAGACAAATCATTTTTGAAAATAGTATTAGTAGAGAGGTACAATTAAAAGACTAAGTTGGAGATGAGTGAGCTTGTAGATTCATAACTAAATGAACAACCACATCCGTGGGGGGGTGATATAATCTGAAGCAAGACTTTATTTGCATGCTAAAGATCTCTGTCCCTAATCATGATCTAGTTATCATTTGTATAAATAACTTGGAAAGGTTGTTTAAATTGGTATTCCTTAAGAATTCACGCAACTGACAACAACCATGGGAGAAACCATTAACTCCTGGATGACAGACAGATTAAATATCTGAAAGATACTGACAAACTAAACACTAAATAACAACCTTGGTAGTATAAATTTAGTAGGAGTCAATGCATAAAGTTCTAGTCTCACATCTATAAAGTCATCAGTAGAAGTATATAAGATATGGTAAAAGTAGCTTAAAAGCAAATTGTGAGCAAAAACTTGGGGGCTTTAGCTGAGTAGAAGTTCAATATACACTGAGGTCAATAGTATATAACGTATTTAACAGGAATAAGAATACAATTGTAGGTTACATAATGAGGTAGGGCTGCTTTAGGGACTCACAAAGAGTAATAAAAGCGGCAAGGATGATAAAGAATCAGATAAGTAGTTGGAGAGAGTAGGTATATTTAACCTGGAAAATATTTAAATGCTAAATATTCAAATACCCAAAAAGCAATCATAGACTAGAAATTAATTTCAGTATCAACAGTCAATGTTTAAAAGAATTAATTTCAGTTAGCTGCAAACTATGGTTTTCTTATGTATGTATGTATGTATGTTTGGTACTAAGGATTGAATCCAGGGGTGTTCTATCACTGAACTACATCCCCAGCCCTTCTTGTTTTTTTATTTTGAGACAGGGTCTTGCTAAATTTACAAGTTTGGCCTCAAAATTGTGAACTTTCTGCCTCAACTTCCTAAATCACTAGAATTACAGCCATCTATCACCACACCTGGCTTATAAAATAGGTTTTTATAAAGAATTGGAACGGGGGCTGGAGCAGTGACTCAGCAGTTACGGCACTTGCCTGGCATGTGCAAGGACGCTAGTTCAAACCTCAGCAAATGTACACAATGAAGTGTAGGAGCAACAAAAGCCACGTGAAAAATTAAATATTGATTCTCCCTCCCTCCCTCTCTCTCTCTTTCACACTTTCCCTCTCTCTCAAAAAAAAAAAAAAAAAAAAACTGGAACAGAGACTGGATGGATGGACACTGTTGGGCACAACTTCAGAAATTCATGAACAAAGTGAGATTTTTATGATGACCAAAGACCTTTCTGATGCTGTGATCATAAGTAAATCACTCAATGGTACTATTCTGAAATAGATATTAAAAAGTTAGTCATTATCATTTGTTTTTATACTGAACTATACATTAATAAGTGAGATACTTCTAGTTTTTAAAGTTCTATGGAATATAACAAAAAATTGCTGAGTGCCCAGTAAATCATTAATTAATGTCAGTGAGAAATACCAAAAAAGAGGTTAATAGAGAGCTAAGGATATAGGTCAAGAATAGAGTGCTTGCTCAGCATGTGTGAGGCTCTGAGTTTGATCCACAGCATTACCAAAAATATATAAATAATAGTAATCCATTGTACATTAATTCAAATAAGAATTTTTGAATTTTAACTAATTCATTCTTTTAAAAGTGTTTTTACTACTTATTACATTTACTACATTTTAGGCATTATAACAATTATTTATATTATTATTATTATTATTACTACTAGGGCCTTCCGCATGGCAGGCCCATGCCCTACCACTCAGCTCTATCCCCAGCCCTTTTAATATTTTTATTTTAATACAGGGTCTCACTAAGTTGTCTAGGTTGGCTTGGAACTTGCAATCTTCCTGCCTCAGCTTTCTGAGTTGCTGGGATTACAGGAGTATGCCACCACCCCAGGTCTCATTCTCTTTCTTCTTTAAAGAAATAATCCTTGGTGTGAGTGTGTGTGTGTGTGTGTGTGCGTGTGTATGTGCATGCGCACATGTGCTAAGACTGAACCTAGGGCCTCACACATGCAGGTAAGTACTCCACCACCAAGCTATACCTTCAGCCCTTAGTATCCATTTTTTGAGGATACATTACATGACAAGAATTTCTCTTTAGTTAAAGAGATAAAGCCTATATCCAAAATGAATACTATACAATCAAACTTTATAGCATATGGAACAGACTCGAAAGAAGTCATGAAAAGGAGACATTAGTAGAAAAAATAAATTAAGTACAATTTAAATAATATTTTATAACTTTGCAAGCTGACCCTTCAATTAAACAGTCAGAGGGTCCAGCTAAGCAATGCCTGAATTTCTGACCCACAGAAATAAAAAAATAGTATATATTTGTCACTTTAAGCTGCTAAGTGTTGGGGTAATTTGTTACACAGCTATACATAACTAACACTTCAGACAAAGGACGAAGTAGTGTCTTACACTGTTATAAAAAATATTGTTGCCCCTCCCTGAAGAACAACTATACTCCCCATCTTATTCACCTCAGGCTTAGTTGTGTGACTTGTAATGTCATCATCCCCACGCTGTTGCATTAAGGAGATGGCATATGACTTGCTTTGACATATATCAGTGTGGGTGCAGTCATCCCACAATGACATATAGCATAAGTGAAAAATATAGCTTTGATAAGCCACTGAAAGCTGTACAGATTATGGCAAAATACTACACGGAGAATTTTAGAGTCATTTGTTATAACAAAAATAATATAATGTGCCCTGACTGACATAGACCACTGAACTTTGAATAATTGGAAAGTAGGAAGATTATGCCCAGTGGCCAGGAAACAGTATAAGCAAAGGTAAAGAAGCTAGGCACTGCATGAGTCACTGTACCCTCTGGGACATTAAAGGTTCTGATCATCTACAACAGAAGGTCTATTTTGAGTAGTTGTGAGTTGTGTGTGATTAAGCTGGGTAGAGAAGGTAAGATCATATGATCTTGAATATCAGGATAGTTAATGTAGAGATTGTCCCAGTATGTTGTTTGCTATGTAAAGATTTTAGAAAAAAATTAATGGACACTTCAGGAAAATTGCTCTTTGGTAATACATAGGATTAAGGCTTAGGAGTAGAACTTAGCTATTTAACTAATGAACAAAGATTATGTGAAACTACTTATTAAGTATGAATTGCTAACTATATTTGGTATTTGTTGCCACAGTAATGCTACATAACAAACCACCTTGAAATTCAGTGACAAAAAACAATAGGCATTTATTTAGTCCATGAGTCTGCACATTACCTGAGTAGTTGTGCTGGTCTTACCTAAGCTTGCTCACATGTCTTAAAATCAACTTTCAGCTGACCTCAGGTGACCGTGGCTAGGATTACTGGAATTAATCAGTTCTTCCTTTGTCTTTTTTTATTTAAATAATTTAGTAAAATTTTCATGTAACATAAAATCAAGTATTTTAAAGTAAACAACTCTAGCATTTAGTAGACTGAAAATGTGCAGCCGACACACCTCTACATAGCTCCCAAACATTTACTTCATTCAAAAAAAAAAAAAAAAAACCAGCACTACACACTAAGCAGGCAGCCACAATCTCCTCCCCTGGGCCCTGGAAACCATCTGTCTGTATTCTGCCTCTATAGACTTATCCATTCTGGATATTTCATATAAATGGAATCAAACAATATGTTACCTTTTGTGTCTTTTTTTCATTAAATATAACTCTTTCAAGATTAATCCACATTGTAGCCTGTCCTTCATTTCTTTTCATGGTTGAGTAACATTCCACCATATGCATATTCCACAATGTACTTCTACATAAATCTACTCGTGGATGTTTGATTTCCAGTTTGGGGCTACTGTGTATAGTGCTGCTATAAACATGCATATGTATGTGCTTATTTCAGTATCTGTTTTCAGCAATTTTATACACATATATAAGAAAGCAAAGGTGAGGAAGCTAGGCGCTTTCTTACAGTGAATCGCTGTGCAGGACCATGTGTTATTTCTGTTTATTTTTTATGAAACTGCCAAATTGTTTTCCAAAGTGTGCACCATTTTCATTCCCACCACCGATGTAAAAGGGTTTCAATTTCCCCACATCCTAACCACCAACACATGCTATTTTGTGTGTGTGTGTGTGTGTGTGTGTGTGTGTGTGTGTTGTGTATGCATGTGCTTTATTACAGACAGCCTTTTCTGTGTATGTATGAAGTGGCATTTCACTGTAGTTTTTTAGTTACATTTCCTTAATGACTAAGGATGTTAAGAACATTCTTTGCTTTGCTTTTTTTTGTTTGTTTTTTGTTTTGGAACCAGGGGCATTTAACCCCCAAGAAACATACTCAGTCCTCTCTTTTGAGATAGGATCTCACTAAGTTGCTTAGGGCCTCACTAAATTGCTGTGGCTGGCCTTGGACTTGAGATCCTCCTGCCTCAGCCACCCAAGCCACTGGGATTACAGGCATATGCCATCATGCCCAGTCCTTTGCTCATGTTTAATTAGGTTTTTTTGTCTTTTTGTTGCTGGGTATGAGTTGTTCACTAATTGTCAATGTTAAACCCTTATCAGGAGGCTGGAGCGGTGGCTCAGCGGTTTCGACACTTGCTTCACAAGCGCGAGGACCCGGGTTCAAACCCCAGCACCACGTACACAACTAAGTGTTAGAGCAACTAAGGCCATGTGAAAAACTAAATAAAAGTTCTTTCTCCCTTTCTCTTTCTCTCTCACTGTCCCTCTCTCTTTAAAAATAAATAAATAACAAAAAAACCCTTATCAGATATATGATTTGAAAATATTTTCTTCCATTCTGTAGATTATCTTTTCACTTTATTGATAATGATGTTTGATGCACACTTTATAATTTGATGAAATCCAATTTACTGTGGGGGGGCACTTTGGTGGGAAGCAGTCTTTTATTGCTTATGCTTTTGACATAATGTTTAGAATCCATTGCCAAATCCAAGGTCTCAAAGATTTACCCCCATATTTTCTCCTAAGAGTTTGGGTTTAAGCTCTTATGTTTAGATTTTTTACTATGAAATTGGTATCCAACTTTAGCCTTCTGCTACGGATATCCATTTGTATCAGCACCAATGGGTGAAGAAACTTTTGTTTCCCCAATGAATCACCTTGGCACCTTTGTTGAAAGTCAAGTGGCCGTGGATTATAGAAGTACTGGTTTTTTTCTGGACTCTGAATTCTATCCATTGGTCTGTATGTCTATCCTTATGCCAGTCCCATGATGTTTTAATTATTACAGTTTTACTTGTAGAAAGTGTAAAGTTGAGAAGTGTGAGTCCAATGTAGAGTCTGAAAGGCTAAAGGCACAGACCCTCATAAGTGTCCCAATAGCAGACACTAGTCAAGTGTTTGGGTGTTTCCAGGTAACCCTCATTTATGGTCAATTGGCTATAAATTCTAGGGTTCCCAATACCATCTCAGGTTCAATAACTTAAGAGATTATCTCACAAAACTCAGAAAACTGTTATACTTGTGGGACCAAGTTGGTCAGAAACCCTTAGAAATACATAAGAAGTGACTTTGAAGAACAAATAACAAAGTAAAATTGAGACTATGCAGGGGCTTTAATTGAGTGGTTTCACACTTTGATTGTGGTTTAATATGTTAGGGATATGTAGTTTTGTTTATTTGTTTGCTTACTTACTCTTTAACCTCATTGCTAGCTAGCAGGTTATAGCGTGTCGTGTAATTTTGCAGTTGTCTTTTCACTGAAGGCCCTGTGCACAGACAATAGGAAAGCCAGTCTTAAACTTCATAATAAGCCAAGGTTATGTAGAATTTCACCTTGATGGTTCACAATACCTACATGCAGCCAGGATTATTATCTAAAAACTGTGGCCTTCAGAAAATGCCAGCCTAAGATTGGACATGGCTACGGAGGGCTTAGCGCTCCTGCCTTCCTGAGAACACTGCTGCTGCTTCTGCTTCTGCTTGCTCTTTTATCAACAGTGACCTTCACCTAAAACTTGAGACAAGTCTGAGAATGGGATCAGATCATTTCAGGCACTGGAAAGTGGAAAAAAAGTGCTGCTTTTTGGTGTTCTGAAAGCAAATCTTCAGGCCTTGAAAGCCTCATGGCAGCTGGGTTTATAGGATAAAAATTTGAATTAAAATAAGGAAACTACTCAAAGGAATGCAAATCTAGGAATCAGATTTGCTAGAAGGACAAGAAGAAAGCAAAGTGGTTTAAAAATATGTTTCATCATTATGGACAGAACAGTGCATGAAAACAAAATAAAACAGATTCAACTCCAGGAAGAAGGAGATCTCTTTAGAATAATGGTAAATATCTGATCCAAGCACACAAGTTTGACAGGTATGGAAAGAGAAAGAGATACCAAAGGCCAAGCATGGGAGATACATTCAAGTGCAGCTACTCTTAAAGAGCTTATTATAAAAGGGGAAAATAATTTGTTATATAATCAAAAACAGTAACTTGGGACCAGAGATACCTAACAGAGAAATAAAGATAAGATCTTGGAAAGCAGACTTAGAATAATCCTCCAGAGAAGCCAGACTCCTGAATATGGTGAAGAGATATTATTTATACTATGGATAAAATTACAGTAGGGACATCTGGAGAATCTCTTTTGAAAAATTATATAGTGTACATCAAAACTGGACAAATTGGAGAGGAAGATTAGTATAAAATGCTCAAAAAAGTAATGGGTGAAATCTAAAAATTTATGGCTCTAAGATTAAGAGAATGCAAAGGCAAGATGAATTATGTTACAGAAAACTGAACAGAATCAAAGATCCAGATCTAAATTAAATATTAGATTGCAGGAGACTATTTCCTTGGCAGGATTATTTAACTCAGGGCAGTGAAAATGAGTAAGAGTGACTTGAACAAAGGATACTATTGACAAATTTAGAACTTATGGACTTCATGTATCTCACTATGAGACACTCTGCAAGAAAGATATGTTAGAAAAATACAAGGATATACTGGAAAGCAAAGGGGAAAAAAGGGGGTACTGAACTACTCCACTGTAGCAAATAATGGTAACTACAAGCTAATTGCAGAAGTGAGCTTTTCTGAAAGGAACAGTTTTACTACAAAGATAACCCTAAATTTTGCAGAAAAAGCAGCCTCAGATAAATGTTAACTAAAGAGCAGGAGCATTCAAAGGCCAAGGAAAGACCATGTCTTCAGGAGTAAATGGCAGGGATGGTGGTCCTCACAGAGGCCCTAAGAACATGAGTCTTAAGCATGAGCAGCTGTTTCAGTTCAAACACTACCAAAAGCTCTTATCCAAGTGGAAAAGATGTGGAGATGAGAGGAAAGCTGTGCCCATGAAGTAAGTTTCCTGGGCTTAAACAATTCCATAGGGAGAGGCCTTTATAGCAGCCATGAGGACCCAGAATTGAAAAGGATACTCCTCAATGAAGGAGGATGCTATGCCACCAGACAGGGAAACCACCCCTTAGTTCAGCGTGGGGTCTGGAAGCAGTGACTGAGAACCAAAAGAACATTGAGATGACTGGAACACTTCACAAAGGAAAAGAACGGCGCCTCGCTTCCTCAAATAAATCTTTGACTAGCACTGCCACCAGTGCAAACTTCCAAATATTGCAAGAATCCAACATTCTCAGTACCCTCTATGAGAATAACAGCTAATTTTATATAATTCTTACCTAGTATCAGGAACTGGTTTTAAGGACTTTATTTCATTTAATCCTTGCAACAACCTATTCAGGTAAATAATATCCTCATTTCACAGATAAGGAAACTGATTCTCATAGAAGCTAAATAACCTATCCAAAGTCATCACAGCAAGTGGCCTAACTGGAATTTGAACTCTTGATTACAAAATCAGAGCACTTAGCCAACATTTAATGCAGCCTCTTTGAGATAAGAGACAGTGTGAACTGGTCAATTTTCCCCTCAAGATATTGTAAATACATGATGCCATAACTAATGCATTAGATTTTACCTTACAACAAGTTAAGCCAGAGGTCATGGACACCAACCAACAGCACAGACTGATAGACTGACATCTTGGAAAGACTGACAAGAATGTTTTCTGTTTTCTATCTTCCTTCAAATAGTTTCTGCTGTGTTCCTCAGGTCAGGATTATGCCAAATGTGGGGGTCACATAATTTCACATGAAATGGCCACATTTGCTTGTGTGTGAATGTTCTGGGTGTGGTGTTGATGTTGCAAAAATTGTTTATTTGTTTGGATGTAAGGCCCATGAAAAGTTGTGTAGACCTATTTCAACTTCTGAGGTCCTGTGGGATGACACCCACTCCAGGAGCCCAGACAGCAGCTGCTGGAAGAATTCCAGCTCAAATCAGGCATCCAGAAGCCATCTGGCTGACACTGAGAAAAATAAACACTAAGAAGGACTTCAAATTCTTTGCACTTTAACTTGAGATGTTTGAACTTTTATTAGATTTTAACTCACAAAGATGAGAATACTTGATTTCGGAATTCACTTTTATGTTGACTTAAATACTTAGGATTTTAATTTCTTTGGGTTTTATCTTTGACTTTTAATTTCTCTGCAAAAAGTTGATAATGAGCATGAGTTAACATTTAAATTCAGGGAATTTAAATTATTGGAATTCTGTAAATGAAATATACTAACCCTGTATTTCATCTCATTGCAGAATCTCTGAAGAACTTAGCAGAAAATCTATAGCTATACACCCATTTTTGAACAGTGTTACTGGGCATAATTTAGGGTGGGGACTTAAATGGGAAGTGAATATTTAGCTTGACACATAATGGTCCTGGAGTTGATTTAATGAATGTACTATTCTAACTCATTTCAGAACCACTAGGGTAAATTTTACACTACCCTCTATGATCTAGAAGGATCCACAAATGAACAGGATATGCTTATTAGAATGGCAGCCTCATGAAGGTGCTAAGAGACCTGAAGAATTACTCATCTGGTTCCCAACAATGTAATTAATAGTCAAGGAAGTCAAGAGATCAAAAGCTGGGAAATATTAGAAAGAACAGGAGTGTTATTAAACAACTCCTTCAAAATGAGACACTATCGACATTTGTCTTGCTGCTATTAATAGTTTCTACAACATCAAATAGCCTTATATAATTAGTAAACAGGGGAATGATGCCAGAATGATATGGAAGTTTGACTGGCAAATATGTGCTTTTTCCTAAGCAAACAAAACCAAAAGGAGTAGTAAAAGATTTCTATCTTTTTGCAGGAAAGAAAAAAGCCATTAGCTTGATTGCCACACTGGGGTTCCCAGCACAGAGAGGTGCACCCCTGGCCTTACATGACTATCTGTGGGAGTTTCACTTCTTTCTGTGCCTTCCTTCGAATAAGCCCCACTGGCTGAAACCTCCATTTCACTTTCATCTGCATGTCTCATTTTCCACTGTTTTTGTGCAGGGCTAATATCCTCTGAAGCAGCCTTCTGAGATGCCTGCCCAGGCTGTTTACATTCTCTCCTAAGTTAAAATTCTTAGTTACTGTTCTGGTTTTAAAGGTACATGGAATTTGAATAGTCTTCACAGTCCTGTTTTCCCCATACCTCTGTTATTTGCAAGACGAAGGGGGTGATTTTGCAGAATGCATTTTTAGCACATACATTATGTACTAGCATGTTGACTGTAGGAATCTGGTGTCCATACAATAGCTGGTTCCCTTCTGTTCTTAAAAGGATAGATCTACACAGGAATCATAACAAAATAACTTTCTCCCATGTAACAATATAAATTGCTTTACATTAAAATCATCTATGGTTTAGAAATCTAAATACATAAGCAATTTGCAAATCCTGTGGACTTTCTTAAGGTTTTACTAGACTTCACAAAGTAGAAGCAGTTTAATGTTGAGACAAAATGTGCTCATTTCTCATAGCATAGGAGGAAAAACTTGAAAGTATACCCAAAAGTAAAATATAAGTAACAGACAGAAGAAATTACTTCTATTTTGTGTATCTGTTGCTTTTAGTTCTTGATACAATTACACTTCTAATCTGTGCTCACAAATTAAAAATAATCAGCTTCATCTAAACATTAGACATTATTAAATGACAAAACACCTAAGTCATATATCAACTCAAAAGATTATCAGTATTTATTTACTTAAATTAAAAGATAACTCATAATATTTTGCCTTTCCTAAGTTCAGATTCCGAACACAATTAAACATAAAAGTTTAGAGACTCCAGTCATTTGATGTACAAAATCATAATAACTAAGAAAAAGAAACTTTAAAATCTAATATTAAGTGACGAGGGTGCTACAGACTGGAAGTTCCTCCAATAGGATTAGCTTCTTTAAGTATTTTAAGTCAGTGAACTTATAATGCTTCCACATGTTCGTAACTGCATAGGCTAATTTCAACTGGCATAAGCTTTTATAAGTATGCAAAAGCACAGGGCAAGGCATGCATTAAAATGTGATAACAGCACACTTCTGGGACATGTGAAGCATGAGGCTTGAATCTGAATGCCTCTGGCACCCATGAAGTATCAGGCCTCAGAGTCAGGGCTTTTCAGTTTTGTTACGTAGTTCTGTTATACTATATTTGGAAGGGGAAAGACAGCTTTACAAATACAAATCTTTCATCTTAACAAAGGTTATGTAGTTAAATTCTAACAGTATACTCAAATATAACTTTTAAATTCCTGGTGAGCTGGAAATAATTTAAGGCCAGATAGGGTTTTAAGAAAATGTACTGGCTATTTTTTATTAATGTAAGTGTAGGAGTAAAATATTACTGGTCATTAAAAAAAGCCAGAATGATGGGAGAGGAGAAAGAAGGTAAGAAAAGAAGAAATCCATTTTAATAATATTCTCACCATTCAAACAAAAGGACTATGAGGAAGAATTACTTGTGTTATACATACATTACAGGTAAATAACTTTATCTAATCCTTCTAGAAAATGGGAAAGTATCTATAGAAGTTTTGACATCTTCAGATGAAAATTCTTATAAAAATGAAAACTATGATATCTAATACAAGCATTAACATTTGCATATATGAACATACTACGGTGAATTTTACCTTAATGTATATCTATAAGGCACCAATTAAAAATAAATAAATAGAAGGAAGAAGAGCAGGCTACAGGAAGTGGAATGGGGGAAGGAGGAGAGGGAAAGAGGAAGTGCTGGGCACTGACATGGAGCAAATTATATTCCATGTATGCATGAGTCTGTCAGAGTGAACGCCAACATTATGAATAACTTTAATGTATTAATAAAGACATTCTAAAATCACAAGAAAAAACTTTCTAAGCACACACACACATATATAATCCTCAGCCACAAAATGGAAGCTATGCATAGTAATTATCAAAATGTCAGTTATCATTCAAAAAATATTAATTAAGAATGACAAATCAAGGGTATACCCTGTGTTTATATAGTACAAGTAAAGAAATTAGAAACAAATGAAAGTATGTAGTGTAGCCACACCCCCAAATCATTATAGTTGACTGGACCTAACCTTGCAATTAAATACATGATATTCAATATTTGAACCCTCCTCAGGCATGGATTTAAAGTTTAAATGAAGTGATGGAACTATCCTAATAGCACATATAAACTCACAAATGTGGAATTAATGGTCTTTTTGTTTTTAGGGAGTACAAAACAGTATCTTAAAGATATCAAATGGAAATGTCACCTCTTGTCAAAGACATACAATGAAAGTGTTTTAAAGTACATTACATAACTTTTGAATAACCTCTACAAGTTGACCAAAACATTTTTAAAATGTTCTCAATCTGAGAACACTACAGCACAATTTCTCTTTAAGAAGCTGTATCCCATAGAAATTGCTTGTTAAGTTATGAAAATGTATTGATTACACTTGTTTTTTTAGTTATGACTTACTAAGGTCAAAATCCCCATCAGCATTTTTTAAAAATTCAAATTTGTGCCAAAACAAAAGATTCCTAAAACTTTAATGTCCTATTATAAGAACACCATATTTATCCATGTCAGAATTAAACTATTTCATTATATGTTTTCCTTTTAAATTTTTAAAGTGAAACTAATTATAAAATGCCTTTCAAAATATAGTCACATAGTTTACTGAAAGCTTACCTTTGGAAATATCTTCAGTTTTTCTGCCATACAAATCATAAAGATATCTTGCTGGTGAGTCTAGATTCATTATCATTGTGCAAGTATCTAAAACCTACACAGGAAAAAAAATCTATCAATAATTTATTGCATTCAGCTCTGGTTAAGTTGAACACATATTTATAGTTGTTTCTATGCTACAGTTATTAAAATTATATTATAAAATAAAATTTAATGATTTCTGAAATGTTTGTGATGTATGAAATGAAAAAGGGGTTTAATTGTCAAATCCTAATTGTACTTTAAAAAATACACAAGTATCAATAAGAAGGAAAAAGAAAAGGAAGGAAAGAAGAGAATCATGCAACAAATGTGAAAATAGAGATTACTATCTAATAAATGGTAGAACTTTAGAACTCTGAGGGATTTTTATATTATTCTTGCTACTTTCTCTATTTGTTTGAACAAAAAGAGGTATTCATTTTCCAATTAGATTTTAAGATACTTTCTTTAGCTTTTAAATTCTTTCCAGGAACTTACTGAAGTACACCATCTAAGCTCACTTTATTCATTCTTCCTCATTTCATGGATAACTTTTTTTACGCATAGCTTACAAAATCCTAACTCTGGGTGAAGTTCACTTTCCACTTCCTGTGCACACACTGAGAAACCTAGCCCTGCTGCAGAAAGTCACACAACTGAAGACATGAGTACTAATTTTATTCATCACTAACCTTCGTGGTCCTTCAATACTACTCAGTCACTTCTGCTTCAGTTCTTTAGTCAAATGTCTCCATCATTCACAATGATCATTTCCAAATCATCTCCACTTTGCTATATCTACCCTGCATTTTCTTACTTAATTCTTTTTCAAAAGATTTGTGATAAATTGTCATTCTCTTCTAGTGAACTACTACAATTAATTGCAACAGGCGAAATATTTTTAGTAATTCAAAGAATTAATTTCATAATTATCCATTCATTTTCACAGTTTTCAGCTTGCTAAATTTATTCTAAATTTCTTCCCTAGGTTCTTAATTAAAAGGTTTGCTTCTTAGGTTTGTATGGGAAATGTTGTTGTGATCTATATGCTGTACAATACTTGTTGAATTAGATCCAATGAAAAAATAAATAAAGACAACTTTTTCTTTTTCTAAAAAAACCTGTTATTTAATGTTCATATGTCTAGAGAGTGACCTAATATCTTTTATATTATTTTTAATTTCATTCTAAAATGGTCAAGAAATATACTTTATGTGATTTTACTTCTTTAAATGTATTGAGATTGTTTAACAAATACCAAATTTCTACCCCAGGGAATGCTCCATGAACATTTGAAAGAATTCTTTGAATTCCTTTGTGTATACTCAAACTTGTTTTGGCATCATTTTATTTCAGTGAAAAACATCCTTTATCATTTCTTATACTGCAGGTCTACTGGAAACAAATTACCTCAATTTTCATTTGCCTGAGAATGTCTCTATCTTGCCTTCATTTTTGAAAGATATTTTTCACTATATATATGAAATTTTTCTTTTTTAATTTATTTTTATTAGTGCATTATACTTGTACAAAATGATGGGATTTGTTGTCACATATTCCTCGATGTGCACAATGCAGCAATACAATTTGATCAATATCCCCAACCACCACTCCTATACCTCCCTCCTACCATCCCCTGATCCCTTGTCTTTCTTCTGGGTCCTATATTTTTCCTAAAAAAAAAATAAAAACAAACTACAATGACATAATTCTTATACCTATGAAGAACATTTTTTAAATACATGACTATAGCATATACAGTGACATACTTATAAATGCTTGGAATGTACCTTGCATTATCTCAGTTCCAAAATTTCCCCTTCTCCTCCCTTCCTATCATCCCTTGTTGTTCTTCGATATATTTGACAATAGGATTAAACAGTTATGTTTTTGTAAAGGCATCCAGTATACCTTGTTCAAATATCTTACTCAGTATCTTGTAACTGTATCTCATAAATATTAACATATTGCACTTTTATTCTATGGTTCTAATCCATGAGTTTATCTACCTTTCCCCCAAGCCTGGGTTTAGCTCCAACCACCACAAATGAGGGAAAACATTTGGCATTTGGCCCTTGACTCTCTGGGTTTGGCTAACTTCGCTCAGCATGATTTCTTCCATTGCCATCCATTTACCTTCAATGGCTGCAATATATTGTTTCTAACAGCTGAGTAAAACTACATTGTATATATATATGCTAGAGCTTTTGGATAAGTTCATCAAGTAGGGGTATCTGGGTTGGTCCCATAATTTAGCTATTGTAAATTAAGCTGCTATGAACAAAGATTTTGCTGTGTTGCTATAATGTGTTGATTCTAACTCCTCTGGGAAACATTCAGAAGAGGGGTAGCTGGGTCATATGGTGGATCCAACCCTAATTTTTAAGTAGTCTCCACAATGCTTTCCAGAGCAGCTGGACCAGTCTGCAATTCCACAGTGTGCTGGTGTTCCTATCTCCCCACAACCCTTCCAGCATGTATTATTGTTTGTATTCTTTATCTTCGCCAGTCTGACTGGAGTGAGGTGAAATCTTAAGGTAGTTTTGATTTGCATTTCTCTGATTGCCAGTGATTTAGAACACTTACTCATGTATTCATTGGCTTGCTCAATGTCCTCTATTGAGAAGTTTCTATTTATCTCTCTGGCCCATTTATTGTTTGGATTGTCTGTGTTTTTGTTATTGAGTTTTTTTAGTTCTTTGTAAATTTTGGACATTAGTCCCCTGTCAGAGGGTTCACAGGCCATGATTCTCTCCCATTCTGTAGGTTGTCTCTTGACTGTTTTGACTATTCCCTTGGCTGTACAGAAACCTTTTAGTTTAATGGCATCCCACTCATTGATTTTTGACTGTACTTCCTTCACTTTAGGAGTCTTATTGAGGAAGTCATTGCCAACTCCCATATGCTGGAGCTTTGGTCCTACCTTTTCTTCTGGCAGCTATATGGTAGCTGGTTTAATTCCTAACACCTTGATCCATTTAGATTTGACTTTTGTGCAAGGTGAGAGAGAGATAAGGATGAAATTTCTACAAGTAACTGTCCAGTTTGTCCAGTACCATTTGTTGAATAGGCTGTCTTTTCTCCACATTACATTTTTATTTATTTATTTATTTTTATTTATTTTTTTTTTTAGAAACAACTTTATTGAATTTTTCACATGGCCTTAGTTGCTCAACACTCAGTTGTGTATGTGGTGCTGGGGTTTGAACCCGGGTCCTCGAGCTTGCCAGGCAAGCGCCGAAACCACTGAGCCACCGCTCCAGCCCCTCCATATTACATTTTGAACCCCTTTGTCAAAGATCAGATGTTTAAAGATTTGTGGGTTTGTCTCAGAGTCTTCTATTCTATTCCATTGGTGTGGTAAAACTCAGCAGGGAATCCATCAGGTCCTGGGCTTTTCTTCTTTGGAAGACTTTTAATTGCTATATGGATTTCAGTGCCTGTTATTGGACTGTTTAGGATTTCAATTTCATTTTGTGTCAACTTGGGGATTTTGTATGTGTCTAGAAATTTGTCCATGTCATCCAAATTATCTGACTTACAGGAGTATAGTTTTTTGAAATAAGTTCTGACAATCTGTTTCATTTCAATGGGGTCAATGATGACCATCCCCTTTTCATTGGTGATTTTGTTGGTTTGCTTTGATTTTCTCCTTCTTTCAGTGAGATCAGCTAGGGGTTTGTCAATTTTATTTATTTTTTCAAACAATCAGCTCTTTGTTTAGTTGATTCTTTTTATTGATTTTTGTTCTCAGTTTCATGGATTTCAGCTTTGATCTCAATTATTTCCTGCCTTCTGCTGGCTTTGGGATTAGACTGTTCTTCCTTTTGCAGAGATTTGAGTTGGAGCATAAGCTCATTTGTTAGGGAATCTCTCCTGATTCTTTTTTGTTTTGTTTTGTTTTGTTTTTAAGAGAGAGGGACAGTGAGAGAGACAGAGAAAGAGAGAAACAACTTTATTTACTTTTTCATATGGCCTTAGTTGCTCCAATACTTAGTTGTGTATGTGGTGCTGGGGTTTGAACCCAGGTCCTCATGCTTGCCAGGCAAGCGCCGAAACCACTGAGCCACTGCTCCAGCCCCATCCTGATTCTTAATGTGGACACTCAGTGCTATAAATTTTCCCCCTTAAGAGTGCTTTCATGCTGTCCCAGAGGTTTCTTCAGTATGTTGTATCTTCATTTCCATTCCCTTCCAAGAATACCTTAATTTCTGTTATCATGTCTTCTGAATCCATTCTTCATTTCATAGGATGTTATTCAATCTCCACTTATATGTGTGTTTTGTGCAATGGATTTTGTTATTAATTATTAGGGTCATGGAATCATGGTCTGAGAAAATAATGGAATTATATCTACTTTTTTATATTTGCTGAGATTTCCTTTGTGAAATAGAATATGATCTATTTTGGAGAAGGACCCACATGCTGCTGAGGAGAAACTATACTCTGTCAATTTGGAGTGGACTATTCTGTAGATGTCTGTTAAGCCTGCATGAGTTATAGTGCTTAGACTAGAGATCTCCTTGTTTTTTGCTTTATTGATCTGTTTATTGGTGATAGAGGAGTGTTAAAGCCTTCCAGTACTATCAAGTTGAGGTCCACAAGTGGTTTTATGTCTTGGAGTAACTTTTCCACATAGTTGGGGGTGTTGGTGTTTGGAGAGTGTATATTTACTATCGTTATGTCTTCCTGTTGTATTGTTCCCTTTACTAGGATGTAGTGGCCTTCTTTATCTCATCTGATTAATTTATGTTTGAAATCTACTTTGTTGGATATCAGAATTGCAACTCCAGCTTGCTTTCTTGGGCCATATGCCTGATCGATTTTTTCCCATCCTTTCACCCTTAATCTGTAGGTGTCATTGGCTGTAAGGTGAGTTTCCTATAAATAGCATATTGTTGGATTTTGTTTTTTGATTCAATCTGCTAGTCTGTTTCTTTTGATTGGTGCAATGAGACTAACACATTCAGTGTTAGAATACTTATGTGGTTGTGGTTCATAGTCATCGTGTTTTATTAGTAAGTTCTGTGCTGTCTTGGTTGTCTATTGATAGCATGTACTTTTATTGAATTTCATATTTGTGGGTTTTGAGGAATGTTTGCTTGTTCTTCTATCTGGAGTTTATCTTTGAGGATTCTTTGTAATGCTGGCTTTCTGTTCACGAATGCTGCAAGTTTGTTCTTATCATGAAAAGTCTTATTTCCCCCTCAAATTTGAAGCTGAGTTTTGCTGGATATAGTATTCTTGGCTGCATGTTGTATTCATTCAGGCAGTGAAAGATCTCCTTCCATGATTGTCTCACTTCCAGAGTCTGAGCTGAAAAGTCAGATGTGATTCTTAATTGGTTTGACTCTGAATTTGATTTGGCGTTTCTCCCTTAGCATTTTCATTATTCTTTCCTTGATTTCTGTGTTGTAAATTTTGAATATGATGTGTCTTGGTGAGCTATTCATTTGATTAGGCCTATTGGATGTCCTATAAGCTTCCAGGATGAGCATCTCTGACTCTATTTTTATATGGGAAAATTTTTCTTTAACTATATCCTTGAGAAAGTTCCTTATCCCATTCATTTGTGTTTTGACTTCTTCTTATATCCCAATTAATCTTAGATTCTTTCTTCTCATTTCATCCCAGACATTTTAAAAATTCTTTTCATGTTCTATGAGATTTTTTTTCTTTTATGTCATCCATGCTCTGAAGCTCGCTCAGCCTGTCTTTATTGGCAGAGTTCTTTTTTCAAGAGCTGAGATTCTGTTTTCTATAGAAGTTAATCTATTACTAAATTCTTCCATGGCTCCTCTCATGTCATTGACCACAGATTTTAGTTCTGTTACTTCCTTTTTGAGTATGTCTATTTCTTTGATAATAGAGTTTTTCATCTCTTGAGTTTTCTCATTTAGTCCCCTCATTATATCTTTTTCTTTAGCTCATTGTTCCTTTTAGTAATCAAATCATTGATGATATTTTCAAGGTTTTTATCTTGGTCCCTATCCATGGCATCCTTTTTAGTTGAGTTGTGGGTTTGAAGTGAACCTATCCTAGTTTGAGTCTTCATTTTTGAAGAGCTTCTTCTAGATCTCTGAATTGACACTTCCTGTGGGGAAGGCAGGCAGTTCTCCAGGTGGTTTTTCCTTGCAAGTCAAAGGGTCGGATCAGCCACCATGTCTTTGATGAGCACCTTCTTCCAGATGCTACTTCTGCCTGGGTCCTTGTTTTGCTCCAACTTTTGGTTCCAGGTTCCAGGTTCCAGGTTGCAGATCTGAACCTGGATTGTCATGGGAATCTCCTCCAGTTGGTCCTGAGTAAGGGCTTCCCTGATCACAAGTCCTACTGGTAGTACCCTGAGCACCTTCCAGAGGGACTCAAGGAGGCCCAGACAGGCACGCACAGCCTCAGGTAGGCAGGGACTGCTCTGGACAAGTTCCTACCGATGGTATCCTGAGTGCCTGCAAACAGAACTCAAAGAGGTCCAGACAGACATGTGGGGCTTCAGGTAGGCAGGGGCTGCTCCAGGCAATGTACCTCCTCCAGTTGGTCCTGAGCAGGGGCTGCTCCAGATGAGGGTCTTACTAGTGGTCCAGTTTTTCTTTTCATTACTTTAAAGATACTGATTCTGGGGGCTGGACCAGTGGCTTAGCGGTTACAGCACTTGCCTGGCATGCGTGAGTACACAAGTTCAAACCCCAACACCACATACACA
>PVKS010009300.1:21065-64643 GCA_004027875.1 Aplodontia rufa
TCTCTCTCTCTCCCCCCTCCTTCTAAAAAAGAAAAAAAGATATTGATTCTATCCACATTTTAATGATTTGTTATCTTCTGGCTTGCATTGTTTCTGACAAGTCAGCTTACCCTCTTGTATTCATATCTTTCTACTTTGTGTCCCTCCTCACTATTGATGGTTACTTTTAAGCTTTATTTATTTTTATTATTATTGATAGTAATGTGGTTTATATTCTTACTCAACTTTTGTTACTGCCAGATATTCACTGAGCTTCTTGGAGTCGTAAATTGATATTTTTCATGACCTCAGGAAAACATTTGACCATTATTTCTTCAAATGCATTTACTTCCTTCTCAATCCTTTTCCATCATAACTTATACATTTATTATTAGACTACTTGATATGATCCCACTAGTTGTTGACACTCTGCCCTTTTTTCAGCCTTTTTCTTTTCTTTTGTATATTTTAGCTCAGATCATTTTTACTGCCCTATCTTAAAAGTTCACTGATATCTTCTACTTTAATGTCTAACCTCCTATTAAATCGATCCAATGATTTTTTTTTAAATTGAGATACTGTGCATTTCATGTCTAAAAGTTCCATTGGTTCTCTTTAGTTTCCACTTATTTTCATATTATATTCATACATTTTATTTAACTTCTTGAACATATTTATAATAGTTTTAAAATACATTTTCCCAGTAATTCTATTTTGGGGTCTGTTTCTGTTGATTGATTTTTCCTCTAGATATGGATTACCACTCTGGCGATCTTCATTATTATGGTTTAGACATGAGATGTCCCACCAAGGGTCATGTGTGAGACAATGCAAGAAACTTCTGAGGTCAGCCAGGTGTGTGGCACATGCCTATAATCCCAGAAACTCTGGAGGCTGAGGCAGGAGAATCACAAGTTCAAAGCCAGCTTCAACAATTTAGTGAGGCCCTAAGCAACTTAGCAGGACCCTGTCTCAAAGTAAAGAGGATTAGGGATACAACTTGGTGGTTAAGTACCCCTAGGTTCAATTCTGATTAAAAAAAAAATAAAAAAGAATGAAGAACATCCAGAAGTGAGATGATTAGGTTATAAGAGCATTAGCCCAAACTGTGGATTAATCCGTTGATATGAATTAACTGTAGGCAGGCAGGGTGTGGCTGGAGAAGGTAGGTCACTGGAGGTCTCCCTAGTGAGCAGAACTCACTTTCTCTCTCTCTCTCTCTCTCTCTCTCTCCCTCTCTCTTTCTCTGCTTCTTGGCTGTCACATTCTCTCCTGCTTTCATCCACCATACCCTTCAACTATGAGGTTTCATCTCACTTCAGGTTTAGAGCTGTGGGTTGGCCATTTATGGACTAAACCTCAGAAACTGTAAGCCAAAATAATTTTTTAGTCTTCTAACATTCTTGTCAGGTCTTTAAGCCACAGCAATGAAAAACCTGACTAAAATATTCATGAATGCCCACATATTCAGCAAAACATCTCCCCTCCAACTAGTCAGAATGCAAATGTCTCCTTACCCTACATATATTCCCAGAGTTGTTTCCTTTTACATCCCCAGTAGTTGTTCTTTCCTGATAACTGTATCAGGCCCTGTGGAGTTCAGCTTACACATGAGCAACTAAATATTCAGGCAAAGATTTCAGAGGATGCCTATGTAAATTTTGGGATTGATTCTCCAAACAGATCCCAATTTTAAGGCAGTGCCCTGCAAATTTCCAGCCACTTCAGCTTCCTAAAACTTTGCTGTCTATCTCTTCTTCAACTGCTGGGGACCACTGTGATTTTTTTTCTAAAACTTTCCTTTCTACACTTCACTACAAAAATTATGTTCAGGTACAAAAACAGTAAATTGTAGGACTCACTTCAACTTTTTCCATTCTGTAAGGCAGTACGTCTGAGCTTCTTGTTATGTAATATGTAGAAATAATTGACTCTCATATTTTGTTCAGTTTTTAAGTTGTTCAGAATGTGATGACTGGTCTGATACTAGATATTCTGTATGACTGGAAACAGTTGTCTCATAGTTTTAATGTTTAATGGCTATGTTAAATCATTTTCAAGTGAAGGTACATAAGGAATTAAAATGTAAGGAAAAGTATATTGTGGCAGTTTCGAGTAATAAAACATATATTGTCTTCGAAGTAAAAAAAATTGCTCTAGTTATTCCATTTGTTCCATTTTGAATATGGCAAATAACTTAAGCCTATGCTCTGAGTTGCCTGACTACATGATTTCATAAAATTCTGAGTCCAAAAATACTCGTAACTTGCAAATATCTTGTAATTTAAGTATCCCACCAATGAGTATTAAGTTACAAGGTTTACATGGAGACTAATCTAATGAACCTTTCAATTTAAATATCATTTATTGTTCCTATATTAAACATATAAAATACTGTGGTAGAAATAAGAGTCTTCCTCTTGCCTCAGTGGTGTAAAAAGGTAGGAATGTTCCTTTAAAAAGAAACATTCAGCTATGGATCTATAAATGGTATCTGACTGTGAAAGTTCACATGGTGTCTATTTCTATAAAACCTGCCTTACCGCAGCAGCCCGCTAGAAGCCCGAGCTCCTTAGCACATTTGCTTCTATACGTGTGCTTTCCGCCTCCCCAAAACCCTGTGAAAGCTTTCTGCAAAGCAATCTAAAAGGAACTCTTATCACAATACAACAATGGGGTAACATTAAAAAGTCTATAAATATGGTGTAAATCTGAGAATCAGGGCTCAGAGCTTTGGAGTACAAAACTCCTCTGGGCCCGCCAGTGTTAATAAGCTAGAGTTCTCCCATTCTCTGAGTGCTGGTTGCTGCTTGCTGTCTAATCTCTTTGCCACAACAACACAAATATTAAAACTAAAAAACAATTTTAATAAACACAGAAATAAATTTTACTTTTTCAGATTTAATATCATGTTTGCATTTTAACTACCCCTAAATAATATAAAGGACTGTCCTTAACTATCATAAATACAGTAAATAAATCCTTAGACCCAAAATTCTAATTTGTTTTCATTTCCATCTAGGACATTCACACTTATATTTTTCTTAGAATTTTATTCAAGAAAAATTTCTGATCACTAAGTAATTATTTATAATATTCTAAAATAATCTAATTATATAACCCTGAAAATTCACATTCAATCAAGAGAAGACAATTGGCTATTTAGGACTTCTTGAGAATAAACTATATTTATTAAATTCTGTACTCAAAGATATGCTTTCTTTTTCAGTCAGATATTTAAGCTCTGGTATTAAAAGTCAGACTAATTTTTAAATAATAATAATTAGTGTCAATGGGACTTTATTCACATTTCATAAAAGCGCTTTAAAGAACTTCCAACATACCAATTATGCATGACCTCTCGTGTCAGAATCCATGTAGAGCATCCTTAATCAAATTTTGTTAGTCCAGGTGCTCCTTTCTGAATCTCTTAAAATGTTGCCTATAAATTATTTTACCCATACTCCTCTAAAAATCTTTGCTGGTACAGTTATTGATTTATATGTATGAATATTCTACAATGTTATTATCATGTTGTTTTTTTTTCAATTGAATTGGGTCTTTCTTAAATATTTCATTAGGTTGTTTCTTTAGGCTTAGTGAGTTATTTTTCAAATTAACATATGGTAAAAAATCATTGAAATCTTGCTTTTCTTCTGGTTTAAAAACATAAAAATTCTATTATTTATTTATTTCTTGACAGTGATGTAAGCAATTCCTTCAGTACTTATATGGATTTTCAGTAATAACGGGAAAATAATTATAATAGAATATGTTTATATACAAATATGAGTATTTATTTTTATCAAAGCTAGACTTTCTATACCATAGACTACTCCACTTTCACCAAATGGCAAAAGTTTTTTCATTTCTTGATTTCTGAATTCCTCCATGCATTTATCCTGATATAGCAAATAATTATCTTATTTCCCATAACCTTTTTTTTCTGTCCCACAAGTAATTTTCTTTGTCTTAAACCATATGAGAAGTAAAGGAGATAAACAAGAGAAAAACTTCATGAAAATTAAATATAAATTGAAAGTGCAACTCAGCCTTCTTTTCCATCTGACTACTAAACTGCTCAAACTGGCAGAATCTGTGTGGTGAAATGGATTGGTCCCAGAAAAATGACCTACATATCCTGACAATTAGGGATCCCAACCTCTAAGGAAAAGCCTAGTCAAGACTTTACAAAGAAACCCATCCTTTATTAAGACACACCTTTGCTCACAGGACTTTTTAAGCAGCTTTTTAGTTTTCATTTTTAAATATTGATGGAGCATTAATTAATATTTAAAGAAAGTCTCCAACATGAAAGACCACAAACAAAACGAAGCAAAAAATCCAAACTCCCAAATAAAAACCAAGTACATAGTGAAAATAGAGGTTGTGCAGACAGAAACAAAAAATTCATTGAGTTACAAGGTAAGGATAAACAAATACTCCAGATAAGAAAATTAGAAGTTCAAATCTTAAGATCTAACATAAAATTAGAGGTTCCATTATACCAGAACAATAAAAATAAAGAATAATGATATTGTAAAAGAAAAATAATTCAATCAACTTCTCAGAAGACAAAGATGAGACTTTTCAGACTGAAAAGACCCAGCACATCTTGGAAAAACTTTTACACACTGTCAATTAAAAAAAAAAAAAAGATTAACTGTTTTCATCTTTTGTGTCACGTACAAAGGATAAGGAATCAGTTTGGTATCAGAGAGCTCAATAGCAACACTGGAAACAACAAACAATAGAGGAATATCTCTAATATTTGGAGGAAAAAAGTATTTACCAAGATCTCAAACAACTGGCCAGTGTTCGCATTCTTAGGCAGCACAATGTGCACAATAAAGGAAATGAAGATAGAGACAAACTAAGGAACCAGGAAGGAGGAATCCAACGCAGGAGAAAGGAAACAGTGCTCTCCAGGTTGATGATGAAGAGAGATTCCAGGAGAGTTCATGGAGAACAACTAGTTCAAACTGGAGCATGACGGAAAGAACCATTTTCATTGTTTCACTCATTTTATTATCTTTTTTCATAATTTTCTTTGCCAGTATAATTTCATGTCATTAGCGATAGTACATAGAAAAGTTAAAAAAAAATTATAAGCAAGATACCATTTTTACCTGTTGAGAAAAAAATAAATATTTTCCATAAAGAATATGCAATCCTGGGTAATATCCACCACTTTAAAAAAATAATGATTCCAACAGATAATTGGTGCAGAAAAATTTACTCACTTTGTTGCTAACTTTAAAAAGTTAGGTATCTGTAGCTTTTCATTTCCCATGGCATCTTATGCCCACAGATTTTTCTTAATATCTTTGTGAACCCACGGATATATTCATTTAATATATATGCTGTAGAAGCAAATGCTGTTTGCTTACTAAAATCATACCAACTATTTCTAAAACTATCAGATTCAAGTTTCAAACAAATAAGCAATAGTTTAGCTATGTCAGGATTTAAAGAAGAAATATATCATGTTGGCCTTCATTCCAAGTTTTTTAATTACTTACACTCCTAAGATAATTAAATGGATTTTCTTTTTATTTCCTGTCTATGATTAAAATGTCATTTCTGCTTGGCTCCATTCTGAGCTCATAGAAGGCTTTTCTACTTTAACAATCTTATTTTACCAGCCATCCTCAAGAATTCTCTTCTTACTCCACTGTAATAACCATCATTATTTAGACTCATTTATATTCTTTTCACTTTTATAATACTTAGTAATAATGTAAATATAGCTAATATTCTTAATACTTTATCATGAAAGAGAAAATAATTAATGTTTCTTTTACAACAATGCCACCTTATTATCTCTCTTGCTTGATATTTAGTCTATAAATAGGGCATTATCAGGTGATTATAAAAAACTTTCAAAATTTAAATTTTATTTACAACATAATTAATCTTATTTTTCACCTCCAAAGAGTTCTTATTGACACCTAAGACCAGAATTCTATTGCTACCTCCCTTTTACCTGACTCTTAAAAGTGATAATTAGGTAAGTCTCCTCATGATTATTACTGAATCATATCCGGTCATGAGTTTTATGAATTGTGAAAGTTCTTTAAAGTCTACAAACTGTAAGGAAAAGAAGAACCTGAAGACTCCCTTGATCATCCAGTATCTAGTTTTAAATAAATTGCTCTCTAGAGACAAAAGAAAACACAGCAGTGACATTTTTATTTATACTCAACCTTTCATCTAGGAACATCAATCTATAAATGACTGTTTCCCCATTTTACCACCAAGGCCTAGAATTATAGATTGAAGTGAATTCAAGAGATTATCCAATCTAGCACCTATATCCAGGAATGATTACATTTTAATAATCCAAGAGCTATTTCTTTCTCTATTTTTCAAAATCTCCAGCAAAGACGTTACAACAAACATGTCTTAACAATCTGCCTTGATGTGTAGTATTCCTGACTTTACTTATAATTCAAATCTGCAGATATGAAGACAATAAAACCCAAGTTTCCAAGAACCTTTGTAAATGCTCTTAACTGGTTGTAGTTTTAAAACAATTACAAAAATAATTACATGAAGAAATAGTTATTTTGATAAAAAATTCAATATCTAGTCAACTATTCACCTATTTTAAGCAAAATTTAATTCAAAATAGTCTGATATAACAAAATTATATACATGTATCTTGAGTTCATAAAAGTTCCTTAAGAAAAATAATTTCTATTTGATGTGTATTTATGGGTCCTAAAGATAAGAATATAAAACGTTTACTTAGAACTTTCTGAATGCCAAGCATTATACTTAATACATAATATCACACTGAATCTCCATAGCAACTCTAGCTAGTAGAGATTTTTAGATGAAATTGAGGCTCAGAGGAGCTAAATTATCCAAAGTCTCATAGCTAATGAATAACAAAGCCAGGAGTTGAACCTAGACTATATGGTCATGTTTTACTGTCTTTCATACATTTGTAATAAATTTGAGTTATGATACTTTTATTAGACTGCTTTATGTTTGGTTGAAACATCTATAAAAACTATATTTTTTCAAATTCCCATTAGTTCTTCTATATTTTTAATAACAAAGATAATCTGAGAAGTATAAGCACTTTCTAAAAAATACATTTATTTCTATGACTACAATACTACAACTTTTGTTTTGTTTTGTTTAAAGTTTGGTTGTTATATAAAATTTTTAGGCCCATTCAGACTTATTTTTTAAGTTTATATGAATAGTTTCAAACAAAATTTTAGTTATTTTAGACTTTGCTCATCTTTCAAGGAGCAAGGCTGCTTTTAGGTCTTATTATTTTAAATGAAAAGAGGCATACTTGAGATTTGAAGTTAGGTTACAGTGGCTTCATTCTAAATATCTTATAAAATATTGAACAAACTAAAAAGTTCCTACCAGTGTAAACATAACTTTTTAGCAGGTAAATGGTCAACTATATTGATCAAACATGTACCATTCTTTTCTAAGGCATTCATCCTGTTAGTGCACTAAGTACACTCCTAAATAGGTGAACATATGTAATGCTTTCTTGATATTTCAGTTTATTAGTTGACATTACTATTTAAAAGGAAAACAACACATTTCAAAAGCAATAAAAACTGAAATTTGATTCATATTTCAATATATACTACAAAATTACCTTTTTCATTGTTTCTTTTCCCACTGTAATTTCATGCCCATCCTTCCCCATGCCATTCTTAAAGACCAGAATTCGGACTGAGGTCTTCCCAGTAAGTTTCTTCATTCTAACAGAAAGAACAGGCTTGGTTTTCCGTCTTTTGACATCAGTAGGAAGCATCAGTCCATTCATTGTCCAAGTTACTTTCTTCATTAACAACAGATGGTCTAGAAGAGAGTTTTTTAAAAAGTCAAGTCAATATTTGGCTTCAGAATTAAAAATGGACACATCATGCTTCCCTTCCCCCTATTGCCCATATCATATACACTGGCCAGTCTCCATTTAGATGCTGGTTTTCTGAATGCTACCACCAGCTTCCCACTAACCGTGACATAAGCTATAGCAAGCTGTCTGCTCTGATAGCTTGCATAAATCATCATTTCTGAAGGGAACAGATGTTCAGGGTATGAAAGAGTAATACCACAATTTAGTCCTAATTAAAATTCACCTTAGCATGCCTCTATCACAGATCAGATGCACCCAACTGAAAGGGTCCAATCCCCTTGGCTTACTGAAAAACAACAAGGATCCTGAACTTGTGGCTAGGAAAATACTCTTTTTCCTTTTTAAAATGATTTCTTATCCACGATGCTTTAAAGATGATGACCTCCAAATATTAACCTTATACAATAATTCTTTTCCAGTAACTAGAATGAAAGTGCCTTCTAGGACACTGTTGGTGTGAAATTCAAACCATTTCACTGAAAATGAAAAACAGTTTTTCATTAACAGTTTATACTGACCTATATATTTTCAAAGATGTGTGCAGGAATTTAAGTTTCAAAACTCCCACTAATATTAATGGGAATGCAACTAAATTACTATGCATGACTTTGAAAATATAAGGGTAAGAACAGGAGTGTGGTATATTACACACTAAGTTGCTGTCAGCATTCCTTTCTTTTCAAGATATCTCATTTCATAAATAAATAATTTGCACCTGAGCTACTTATTTTATTTGTGCATTCAATTTATTTTAGATCATATTCCTTTTCATATAAATTACGATAACACAATGATCCCTCCTTCATCTGCTCTCATTTGTCCTAATGAAAGAAATGTGATTTTATTTACACAAAACTGAAAAGAGCTACATTTACTTGTCTGTCCAAATTTCTAAATAACCCTTCTCCATTAGAACTTGCCTTGAATGAAGCATGATCTCTTTCACCTAGAAAAGGTACATTAGATAAAATCTGTTGTTATTTATATAAAACACAAGCCAGTGGTTGTTAATAACCTTCAAGTCTCAGAGTGACTACATTTAAAATGTTTTTTAAATCCTCTGTTGTATCACACCCCCACACCCTGACACACATACACACACACACACACAGAGTGAGCAGAAATATGAGCAAAATTTGCACAGCAAATTTGAACAAAAGTAGACTATACATGTGATTAGCCTTCAAAAAGAAAAAAGTTAATATAGTTACTGTTGTTTTCATTTTATAGTCTGAAATTTATAGGAAGTGAATTAGCTAAATAACCTAGAAGTTAATAGGTTCGTATATGTCCAAAGGAATTGAAAACAGGTACTCAATTAAATGTTTCATATGCAAGTTCATAGCAGCACTATTCACAGTAGCCAAAAGGTGGAAACCCAATGCTAATCAATGGATTAACAGATAGGCAAATTGTAGCAGTTCACTCACACATACATAAACAAAGGAATATCATTCAGCCACAAAAAGGAGTAAACACTGATACATAATGCAAAGTAGATGAACTTTGAAAACATACTGAAAGAAGAAATCAGGCATAAAAACAACAACATATAATTCCACTAATATGTAATACTCAGAATAAGTAAACCCATAGAGAAGAACATAAACTGTGCAATGCCTAGGACTGAGAGGAGAGGGGAATGGGAAAAACTTACAGGGAAAGGCATTTTATTTTGGACTGATAGAAATTATCTAGAACTAGACTGTGATGTACTAAATGTTATTATTCACTCTAAAATGATTTATGTTATGTGAATTTCACCTCAATAAGAAGAGAAGGCCTAACGGTACTCTCAGAATATTAAAAAAAAACTCTCACTGGAAAAAAAAAACTAATGAATTCTTATAGTTTAATGGGAGTTTACCGACCATCTGGATGCCTCCAGATGCTCTGAAAAGCGGAAAAAAGTATAAACTTTGTTTACTAGGTTTGAATCCCAGCTCTCTTTGTTGCTGACCCTAGGTGAGTTATACATCCCTGAATCTCAGATTTCTCCTCTACAAAATGTCTAATGAGCATCTCACCACTACCTGATGAGGATTAAATATCTTATATATATAAAATACCTAACACATTAAAATCACTCCGTAAATATTAGCTTCTTCCCTCTCCTTCCTGAAATCCTCTTGCTTAGTATGGAATGCTAGAGTAAATCAATTGTTTTCTCAGTCAGGGTCTGACAAGGGAAACAAGAATCCACTGAGCACCTGGGCCAAGGGTACTGCAGGGAACTGGTTAGATAAGTGAAAGAAAAGTCTGAGAAGAAATCAAATGACAGTAGCCAAGCTAAAGATGAGCAGCAACAGGAAATCATTCCCATCAAGGCCAGAGAGAAGAGGTATTACATCTAGATTTAGAGAACAAGAACCCTACTGAAGGATTTACTCTTCTATTACTTCAGCTAGGGTCCGGGACTAGGCTCAAGCAAGTAAAAGGCAAATAATCCAAAATTCAAGGAGGTATGCTCAGTACCCTTACAAAACCTCTGAGTGAGTCGGTGCCACCTCAAATTTTGTTCACAAGCATTTCACTCACATAACTCTAGTCCCAGTCCTCACGTAAGTCACATGCTGCTACATGCAATTTATAGACATTAACTCATTCAGTCCTCTCAATAACATCAGGATATAGGTAATATCATTTATCCTTATTTATAGGCAAGGAAATTGGGGGTGAAATAATTTGCCCAAGATCTTGCAGTTGGAATGTGGTAGAGCTTGGATGTAGAAATTGTGCTCCTAATCACAAAACTGTTTTGCCTCTACGATATATTTTCTGCCATTATCTCAAATTCAGTAATATGAAGCAAAAATTCCACATTTTTCTGCACACATTGACTCACCCTTTACAGTTCTCATTTCTGTCAGTGTTTCCACTTATTTCACAGTTACCCAGGGATACCTTGAACATGCAAAGCTTATCCATTTCTTTCAGACCAATTGCTTATTCATTCAATGATATTTATTGGGATATCACTCATCAAGGCACCGGGGTGACAGCTGTGAAGAGGACAGAGCCTCTCCGGAAGACACTGACAGCGAATGGCATTCCTGAAGAGGTAGCATCTGAATAAAGGGGCCGGCATGATAAAAAGTTCATTGTGAAAATATATGGGAAGAATATTCCAGGCAGGGTGAAAACCCCCAGGTGCAAAGGCTGTAAGTTAAGAATGGGCGTGGCATTCTTGAAAGAAAAAAACTAAAGTTCAGACAGAGTTTGTGTAGACAAAGCCAAAAAGGTAGAAAGGAGCCAGATTGTGCAGGTCAAGAGAAAAGGTTTTGATTTTATTCTGGATGTAATGAGAAGCTCTTAGATGGCTCTCAGCAGTCAGCTGTGTGAAGAAGAGATAAAAGCAGCAGAGTGTAGTAGACACAGTAGGTGCCCTGCCAAGATGCCTTTCACCAGGTTAGTGCACCCAAACTCCAGCTGTTGAGTCCTGGCAGCTGCTAATTCACAGCTGCACCCTTCTCCTGAGAACTGCCCCTGACTGGAGAAACATAGCAAGGTTCTAATCTTTTCCCTCCTAAGTAGGCAGACAGCCCACAGCTAGTGATTGGGGAACACAGAAACCAATCCCCTTGCCTCAAGGAGGGGGCAACTCTGTGGCATCTTTCACACTTTAGACTGGGGCTGGACACTGGCTAAACGCAAGGCGTGGCTGCATTTCATCCTCTGCTCTGTGCCCCTTCCTTTGCTCACATGGTTCAACTGAGAATATTCCATCAGTGAGTCTCCTGGACAAAAATCCCGACTGCAACTGCTGCTTCTAGGGAACCTGAGCTCATACATAACAAAAGAAGGGATACCTAACTCTAAGAGAGTCTTTCCTCAGAGTAACTCTTAGAAGCATTTTCCATTCCCAGCCAGTCCTGCTTCATTTCTCTCAGCCTCCCATCATCTGTAAGAGCTTCTTAATTATAGTTGATTCTCCCATCACATCTGATGTTCTATACTCTAATCACAGATGAATTTTCATAAAACATCAATTTTAAAATTGCCTAAAGGGAAAGCTCTCAGAGATAGGTTTTGAAGTTATCCACTAATCAGTCAGCCAGTCAGTCCGTCTACCTGTCAGGCAATCAACATGTAGCTGCTGAGTCCAGCCCATGTGTCATATTCTATGCAAGGAAAATGAAAAAAAAAAAAAGACATGAAGTCCCTTCCCATAAATTTAGTCTAACAGAAGAGTTTACAATCTCATACTATCCAAACTTCCTGATCTTATCTCACCCTACTTTAGAGCCCTCTTCCACCTAAGTCAATTGGTTCTCGGGTATGCAAAGTTCCTTTTTAATATCCACCTATTCAGACTCAAGTTGTTCTCCAGATCTTCCCTTTTTACTCCAGCCCCCAAAGACCTCTCTTTGAACCCTAAGAGCACTTAGAGTCTGTGCCACCCACCCACAATTCATTCATTCAATAATGTTTGAAATCCTATAATATGTGAAGCACTGTGCTAGGTACTAAGGGAAGAATATAAACTACATGGAATTGCTAACTATTTTATAAGGACAGGGCCTATTTAATGTTTTAAAAGTACGTGTCCTATTTCTGCTTCCATATTTAAACCCTTAAAAGACAGGAATCAAGCCTCATATTTCTTGTTACTTTTCTCCAGGGTATAAATCACTACATGTTGCACAGGACTATATGTCACCTCTTTCCATGCAGTTAAATGACTCATTGACAGAAATTTGGTTTTTTGCCACTTTTCATAAACATAGCAATTATGTAACATAAACTTTATTGCATATATAATGACACTTTTATTCCCTGACTGTACCAAGTATGAACTTACATAAATGTAATTAATCTACAACCTTGATGCTCATTGATGATCCTTAAAGGCAGAGAATTTCCTTAGGAAAAAAGATAAAACTTGACAAGGATAGCTTCTTGACCAACAAAACCCTAAAAGAAGTAGAAAAAACCGGAAAGAGGGGCTGGAGTGGTTGCTCAGCGGTTATGGCACTTGCCTGGCCTGGCACGCATGAGGACCTGGATTTGAATCCCAGCACCACAAACACAACTAAGTGTCGGAGAAACAAAGGCTAGATGAAAACTAAAGTTGATTCTCTCAATCTCTCTCTCTTTATCTTTCTCTTTCTCTCTCTCAAAAAACAAACAAACAAACAAACTGGAAAGAGCTCAAATTCTTACACATGACTCAAACTCAATCTAGGGTAAAAACACCCCTCAATTTACGGAACATCTCTTCCAAGAAGATTTTTCCAGCTTGTATTCCTTCCTCTCTGCTCTCTGTGAAGAACTCTACTTTGATCTTACCACACTGAATATATAATTAATTGAGTGCTTACTTGGCTAAACACACAGCGCTCATTTGAAGCATGAAGTAGCAATAAATAACCGAACAAATTAATGTGTAAAGCTACTCTTTTATTCAATAAAATATATTCCAATAAAAGTAATATAGTCATAATTATAACATCTAAAGACACCTTCCTAATTTAAAAATAGTCTAAAATTTAAAAATCACATTTCTGAAGTTCCAAATAGATTTTTAAAAAGAATACTATATGGATCCAGAAAAGCCATATAATCAAAGAAGATTTGAAAATAGCATTTATAACATAAATCATATGTAGTTTTTTAATGATACTCCAACTTTCCAGATTTCTTTTGTTATTGATAAAAATGGAAAAACTATTGGCAGCTTATAGAACTAAATATTTTAAAGCAACCTATAAAGGAGATTACTAAAATATTACTAATAATGACTAAAATACACTAATAATTTAATATATGGGAAGTATAGCTTTCTAGTCAAGATCAGGGTCTCTGAATCCAGATCCCCTGAATCTAAATCATGACTGCCTCTCACCAGCTCTGAAACTTTGAAAGTATCATCAACCTTATTTTTTTTTTTTAGTTTTCTTTTCTGAGAAATGAGAATGATAATAGCAATCCTTTATTTGTTTTATGAATGAAAGGAGTTTCTACAGACAAAACACTTATAGGTAAAGAAGCAGTAATAGATATTAGTTGTGTTAATATTATCTTCCTGATTTTCATTAAGCACTGAATGGAAGCACTGTGGTAAGTGCTTTAAGCACACTAACCCATTGTGTCCTCCCAACCTTAGGAAATAGGTAATATTAACACCTAAATTTTATTGATGAAGAAAATGAGCCTTAGAAAAATTAAGGGACTAGATCTATGTCATCTATAGATTAGATTAAGTGGATCAAAGATGAAATCCAGACCTGAAAGACTCCAGACCCTCCTTTCTGAACAATGACCCTGTCCATTTCCTTAAATGCCTAAAAAGAAGGACCTCAAGTTACAGAAGAATTCCCCTAATTTAAAACAAGTGGATTTCCCATATGTCTTAATAATTTCTCACATTCCATACATTCTCATCTTAGTGCCTTCAAAGAGGAGCTGTCCTTATTAAGTGCCCATATTTTGATCAAAATGTCTTTATGACAAAATAATATAGCTGTTTACAGATACTAGTACTGCAAATCAGAATAATACAGTGTTGTACAGTAAGGCTTCTCAGCCTTACCAAGCATTGACCTTTCTATGTTCCATGCTATGGGGGCGGAATGTCGAGCATCATTCCTTGCCTCTTCCCACTAAATGCCTAATAGTGCCTTTCCAGTTGGGGCAACCAACAATGTCTCTAGACATTGCCAATTGTCACCTGAGTCAAAATTACATCCACTTGAGAATGACTGAAATGAAGTAGTTTGAGATAATTCCCTTCTACAGAGAAGCAGGCAGTTGTGTACAAACCATCAGCATATGCCATTCTCTTTCCCGATTTCAAACTTGCTGATGCCTTTCTCCCTCCCTCTTTGCTGGGCCATCTCCCTTCCTTCTCAACTCAGTGCCACCTCCTACAGGAAGCTTTCTTTGACCTACCCCTCTTCAGGTTTCCCAATTTCATCTATGTGCCACTCATTTGATTGAATCTCTGATTTTATGTGTATGTTCCTATGAGACTTGAAGCATTTCAAGGACATGCAATATGCTTTCACCTTTGCATCTCAGTATCTGGTCTGGTGTACTGTAAACAAGTATGCTTGTTGGAAATTGAAGAAAATTTGAAATGTGGATCATCCATTTTCAATGTTCCCTGTTCCATAAAGAGCATCAGACGTAGTACCTGGGTCATACCAATGCTCAAGAAATATTTGTAGAATATATGTTAAGCATATCAAATCAGAGCATGACTATTATTTCATTAGGTAGTTATTAGATCAATAGTAAGTAATATTTTCATTAGGTAGATATTTGACTCCTGTTTTCTCCATGTTTTGTGAAAAATTTATATTTTATACCCCTGATTAGTTAGCTACTTCATTATTATGTCTTTTATTGAATTAACTAGGAAATGAAAATGTATCATAGAGAATAACCCAGAGTAAAAAGCATAAAAAATATCACAGGTTCAGGGTATTCTAAATCTTTGAGGTTGAAAGAAACTTTAAAAATTATTGACTTAACCATCCATTTCACTCAATTATTTTTTCAACAAACATGTAATGAATGATTTTCACATGCCCCCTGTTAAGGACACTGCTCACAGAAAACCTCAAAGAGTTTTTGGTATGGTTGGGAAAAGAGAGGTACATAGATTAATTTGAGGGAGCATGAAGTAAGGATACTAGTACAGTTTGTAGTGGTGAAGAAAGGCTTCCCTGAGGAAGGTCATATGCCAGCATGCAGTAGGCAAAAAATGGGAAGCATAAATGAGGTGAAAACAATACAGGTACAGCTGAGTCGTGCAACAATCTGATGGGATACTGTGAAGAGACTGAACATAAGAGTGGCGAGAGAAATAGCGAGGAGGACAGGAGTAATCAGACCTGTACCTCGTGGAAAACACTGACATGTATGACAACTCCCTGAAGCAGGCCATTTTATCCTTTGGACAGATGGGGAAGATCTTCCTTATATTAAGGCAGAATTCATTTCCATGTACAATAAAGCTCTTGGGATAAGTGAGGAAAAGGAAAGCCCTGGAAAAAAACATTTCCCCAATGTGGTCCTGGATCTCCTATATGAGAACCAGTCGAAGAAGCAGGGACCCCTTCTATTTACCAGCATGAGGTAACCTACAACTTCATGTTAAGAGATGTGGCTGGAAACCTGATGGCTGGTCCAAAGGCAAAAAGGAAAACAAAACCAGACTCTTCCATACCAGCATGGAGACCCTGAGGATGCTCAGCAAAGACAGACTAGGCTTTAGCCCTGATAAGAAGATAACCTCAGAGGCTGGGAATCAGGAGAGGGATCAGTAAGCAAAAAGTGAGGGGACTGTAGGGCATGTGGGACAAGGAACTAGGCTAAGTACTAAAATAAGAAACTTAATCCTATCCAAAGCCACTTTGAACTTCTAGGAAAACATTATAGTTGTCAATAATGTTTTCTACAGTTCTGTCTTTCATTACTTTCTCATATTCAAAAATCCAAAATTTTTCAGTTCCCAGGACTGAGGCTTTCTATACCATTGTAAAAATTAGAAAATAGCCCCCTCCCACCTCTCTACTCCTCCTTCACCCAATCTCCTTGTTGGAACTAGAAATGAGTGAGTGTGACCCTACAAGGTCCCTTGGCAGTGAGAAGTGGTCTTACTAAAGGTCACATGCCATCTCCTCTTTCTTATTTCCTTATTTTTAATAACATTTAATAAGTACTTATTCTATCCTATGAGTAATATAAGAAAAGTATTAAATGAACCTGAGAGTCCTTTCCTATTTCCATCTACCAAAGAAAGAAAGAAAGAAAGAAAATTAAAATTAAGAAAGTGGAGAGAATTGTCAAAATAGGGCATTCCTGAAAGGATGTGGAAAAGCTGAAAACTTTAGATCCCTAGATCCTGAGATTCCATAGGTCCCTTGGAGAATCATTTCTATACTTTTGACCATAAGTATTATTATCCTCTCTGCAGTGTAACTACTTTGGGGCTGGCCCACTCTAGTTCCCTGCCAAATGGGAACAGTCACAACTCTACATATGCATTTTGGGTAGGGGATTTTTAATATGCTCCTCTTAAACATTTACTCACTCTGTGCAGTCAAGCAGGCTGTTCTAAGGAAGTCTTTTCCCTCCTCTTCCACCACTGCCTTGTTGGGATAATGATGGTTTACTATTACCTACTTCTTTGGTTCTTTATACATCCACTGAACGATGTTGTACATCTACATATTGAGTGCCAGGCCCTGTGCTAGAAAATGGTGTTATAAAAGGCAGCCATGGATTCTACTCTAAGCAAACTTGGTCTGGGAGAATGGTAATCATTTCATCAGTAATTATAAATGTGATGACTACAAATATGATGATTATAAAAGGAGTCTTGAGAATGACTCAGGAATGTATCCTTCCTGGAGTGAGCTTCCCCAATGAACGGGACAAAATCAATTGCCTTCCCAAGCATGAATCTCAACAGCAGGAACATTAAGAGCTCCCCTTGGACAGTTCTTGATTTTCTGCCTTATCAACAGTGCTCTCAGCAGTCTCTGCTCAACACACACAACTTCCAAAGAAGGGGCCCTCTTTTCACCTTATTGTTCATCTCCTCCTCTAAATTTGCTAGTCAACACCTTGTGCCTTCCAAAGCAGTCATGACTGGAACTGTCTCAGTCTTTTTTTTTTTCCTTAGGTACTTTCCCCTAAAAAGTTAAGATTCTGCTGGGTAAAAATGAAGGTGGTGGCTGGACTTTATAAATGTTAGCATAACCTTGGATAAAGCATCCCCCAAAGGGTCATATATAAGTTACCAGAGACTTCCCAGTATATGGATGTTCATACACTTACTCTACCTAAAGCACTCAGAGAAATCTATGTCTCAACTATGGATTATGTTTTATTTTGAAGAATCCACATTTTATTTTCTTGGTTTTATTTTTGACAAAATCAAGAAAAAGATAAAATACTTTCTAGTCTGCTTGTTTGTTAAAAGGTCTATCTACAATATAAATTTCCTCAGTTTGCATTAAAAACAAAAAGCCAGTGCATACCATAAAATTAAATAAATCAAGGTGCTCTCCACATTATAATTTTCTACTTTGCATGTACCAGGCAAAAGAAGTCCTTCCTTATTCTACCACTAAAATAAACGCAACAAATTTGCAACTTCAAATTCATGAGCTTATTAAAAATCTTCTTATCTTCAAAAATTCATTCTCTTGTTTGGGTAATAAATGTGAAAATACAATAATGCTCTGACTGCCAAGTACGTATAGATAATGACATTAAATATGAACAAGCACATCATTTCATGGGTGAAAGATAAGTTTATAAAATATAAATGCTTTGACAGTATGAAAACATACTGCTATATTCAATTATATCATCTGCCCAAAATACAATTGCTCCTAATGTTTGGTAAATAGATTAAATCCAGGTCACATTCCTGCATTCAACTGAGTTACTAGTCACTCCCTTTTCTCCAAATACTTGTGCTCTTTGTTTCTGCATGTTCTTAAGTGTCATCATTTATTGCTATAGGCATGATGGCTATATTTAACTAATAATGACAGTGGTTGTCATTAGATTTTAACTCAGTAACACTGTCTGACATATCATTTGAAGTATGTCTTCAATTTAAATTTGATTAAAATTACAAACATCCCATCTATTGTGCCAATCAAAATGTTGTCACCCTTTCCCTGAACTTTTCTATGACCTTTCTTTAAATAAGTTATGGCAGCTGAAAATTATGGCTAGCCCTAGGTCATGAACGTATTTTAAAGTACAACTCTTGGAAGAGAGCAGAGTAAGACCATTTGGGACTCCTTTTATAAAAAGACTTGATCTTTACCTAAACCTCGGATAGTGAGAGTTCAAATCTTCCCATACCATGGCATATATGCCACTGCTCAGTAGGGATTTTAATTTGATTGAATATTTCAGACCTAGAAAATACCTTTGGTAGTAAAACCAGGTATTTATGAAACCTGTATGAAAAGCTTGTGGATACATCCCTAGAAAAGCATAAAACAAAAGAGCAAAAATAAAGAGCAGGTAGAGAGACAATGTTTTTAACACCAATTATGTGTAAAATTTTAACATCCATCATTTGAGCTACTCTGCATAGCAAAGCTCTGAGGTGTTTTCAATTCCATCTGATTGATGGATGAGGAATTTATGTTTAGAGATGAGTGATTTGCCCAAGTTTATATTATAATTTGCTTTCTTGGCAATGATAAATAGAAACAAACTTTATGTTGTATTCCTGAGCATAGATAATTGTACTCAGAAGATATGAGTAGCCACAGGTCCTAAGTGATAACCTTAGAATCTTAGTTATACTGTTAATAAAATTCTTTTTAAAAAATTTAGACTAGGGATTAATAGAGATTTAATTTTCAAATAAGTTATCTTTATTTGAAAAATAAGATAATATTCAATAATCGTTTAAGGTTTCATTACCTCTATTTTACAAATAAGGGCAAGAAAAGGGCAGACCATTTTACTCTAGGTTATACAGCAGGAGCTAGAATCTTGCAAATCATCTGACTTCAAGTCTAGCATTCTTTCTATTACACAATAATGTATATCTCTCACTCTCCTAACAGATGTCTGAAAGCTTCAAAACTGAAAATGTGAAAGGCAAACTGCTCTGAAAAAGTAGCTACTGAATGTATAAATGAATTCTTAGGTAAAGAAACAAGCAAGGTAGGCAATCAACTATCTAAAAGATTTGACTTACAGGTTATTCTAAATACCCTTTTCATTTTAAAATTCTCTCCTCTTTTTGTTTTCCATAACATTATATCTTCTAATTATAACACCTTTTTATTTCCTTTATAAAACGTTGTCAATAAATACCTTATTTTGTTTTGTGTTTATTTTCTATATTTCAATCTACCTCACTAGAACCTAATCTCATTCACACTTTATCCATAAGACTTGGGAGCAGTGTCTGGCACATTGTAGGAATTTTATAAATATGTGTTCACTAAATATATAAATGAACAAATGTTCTGATTTTAACTCATAATGTTCTTTCTGCCTCCTTAGACAGATAACCATAGATTTTGAGGGTGGTGTTTTGTTTTGGTTTTATTGCATTCCACAAACTCTCTCAGCTCTAGTCAGGAAGATGGATTCAATGTCCATTCTCATCCATGCAACAAACAACTTGAGGTGACAAGGACAATATTTGTCAAACTTCTGAATTAATATCCTAGTGAGAATTAATATTTATCAGAGTTCTGTGCAGTTGTAGCAGAAAGATATTATCCCAAACCATTAAGGTCAAGTACGGTATATCTAGAAACTCTAGATTTTAAAAGGTTCATAAGATAACATTATATGATATCTATAATGATGCATATGTTATATATTATATAATATCCTCAGAAAGATCCAGGGTAGCAGCACAAAGTCAAATGTATTGTTTTTCAATAATACATTTGATGTTATACTAAATAAGGTTCTACTACCAAATGAGTTATTTTAAAAAGCTGTTTGGACTTCTACAATCTTGATTTATAGCACTAACTAGACTAGATTTATAGCACTAACTCAGGGGTTATGAAGAGTAACCTTAATATACTTTAGGTAATAACCAGGTACATAACATACAGAAACCATTCAACCATTCAAGTTATTAGGATAGTAGTATGTTTGTATGCACTTTTATTAAATAAGTATATCCTCTGTGTATATATACAATTAATTCAATATTTCATGATTATTTTAAAAATTTAGGTATTTCTCAATGATTTGACACTATAAGGAGAAGCTGCCAACCACATGCAAATGCTCTTACAGGCTCAAGTTATTTTACCCCCCACTTGGTCTCCCACACTTGTCTTCAAATCCACATCTATATAGTAAGGACACCAAGTACACATACAGATTTAAAACCTTTGAAACAGGGGAACACATGAAATGCACTTACGATTTTATCCTCATCTATACAAATATACAGAAAAATCTCTTTTCCTTCTCTGTGATGCTAGTTTCCTGCCCTTGAATGTACAAAATTAAGTGGGAGATAAAATAAACTAACAATCTCACCTAGTAAGTGGTCTATTCAAACCAAATTATAAAAGGGAATTTGAGAAAACCAACCCTAACTCCTGTAGTTGCCTGAATAAAGCAGTGATTTCCCCATAGGTGGGCATCAAGAAGCTCAGTATTTGCTTTAGCAGGAAGAAACTGCCATTGGTGTAGGCAGCATGATAGCATTCTGTGTTGAGATCTCGCGGTAGAATTATCAAGGTGTGATGTGATGTGAGTAGTGAGTTACTTCTTGACACATATGCTTTTAACACAACCATTAAAAACAACAAACTTAATAGACCTATAATGAAATAATATAATGCATGAAACCAGGTTCATTAAACTAATGCATTTTTTGAAAAACAAAATATGACAGAACATTTCATTATTGATGCAGATATGAGAAAAAGTGTTATGCTGCTATTTAGAATGTGTCCTGTGTGTCGTGGAACTGAAATTTCCAAATCATCAATAATTAAAACGATGAGAATCCATCATTTCACTGACATTTACTTCTACATGAAAAGATGGCCTATTTTAAATGTGCTCACACATATTCTTGTCAATCACAACCTGTCAAAGCAAATTATTTCATTTTGTAGATCACATGGCAGGTAGCAGAAAATCTCAAGGTTTAAATTTAGATCTTAGGTGTAGAATCAAGAACTCCTTTCATGGATTTTTTTTTTCTGTGACTACATCTTCACAATACAGTAAATAAAAGATGTAGAATCTTATTTATAAGTTTCACTTATGGTTAAAAAACTCAGAACTGAAATGAATCCCTGTAAATATAATTTTGAAAGCCAAATAGCTGAATAACATAAACAGGAAACAGTTAAAATATAAAACTAAAAAAAAATTTTTAAAGATAATAAAAACTCCTTGCAGTAAAACTTGGACCTAATGAATTAGGTCTACAGAATCCCCTAGCCCAATCAGATTTAAGATATTTAAGTAATAACTGGTACAAACCATTTTTATGCTATATTTGCATTGCCAATATCTCCTAGCAGTTATAAAAGGGCTGATCCTTTATAAACCACGTGGATCTGATCCGGTATTTCCACTGTGCCACCATAAAGCAGAAGCTTCAGGAAATAGTAAATAAATTCTAAACCATGAAACTAACGTCTTTTTTTTAACTGAAGACTTTTGAAATATCTTTTTTAAAGCAATTAACTCTACCCTGGCAATTCCACAATCACTAATGAATATCAGAATCGTTCAATGACAGAATTATAAGACCTACAAAACATTTTTGTCAAGTCTTTACACAAAATATTTCTATTTTCTGATTTTTCCCATACACAATTCATTTTTTGGAATAGGTATTCAACTTCAAATGTAAGAACTATTCTAACACAGCATTGCAACATGGAATGCTTCATGTCAGTCTTGACCTTGTCCTGACCTCTAAATGAAAGCATTGTGTTTTGAAGTATGTGATGAATAGCTCTCTGGCTTTCTATTAAATATAGTGGCTCTGGATGTCAACAGTAATTCTCAAAAGGGATAGTAAAATAGTCAAAAATAAAAGATACTCTTAGCTTTTTATCTAACTTAGTAAATTTGGAATTACTTTCCAATAACAGACAATTTTAAACATGTACACTGATTTTCTAAATCACAGGGAAACCAATGACGTAGGGAAATATAATTGCCACAATATATATTGACTTATTTGGCCTTTCTGTGATAGTAATAAGTTGTGTTCCTTTGGAGGATCCCTTTGACTTACATTGTTGAATAGCAGTTTTCAGTTTTAAGGATTTATAACTTATTTACCCTCCCATTTTAAGTTCCTAAAGGTCGGAACTTCTATTCCTATGCTAGGGTCTGACACATAGTAAATACTCAATAAAAATGTTTACTGATTTAAATTTTATTGAATTGAAAAAACTGAACTGAAATCAGAAGAGAAAGAATAATAATTTTAAAAAAAGAAAGAAATCAGAGCATAAGCCCCTACTTTCATCAGTTTCTGATTTGGCTTATGTACCTAACACACAGTAGATTCTAATAAATTGCCGCTTGAGGTGCTAGAGTGGTTGCTCAACAGTTACAGCGCTTGCCAGGCATGCACAAGGACACAGGTGCAAACCTCAGCACCACGTACACAGTGAAGTGTTGGAGCAATGAAAGCCACATGAAAAACTAAATAAAATTGATTCTCTCTTTCTCTCTCTCTCTCATTTTCCCTCTCCCTCTCTAAAAATAAATAGATTGCTGAATGAATGAAGATCAATAATTTAAAATAATGACCACTTACTGACTAATGCTTTTTGGCTAATTTCACATAAAATATGCATGCTCATTTAGAAAGCTGCATCAGCAACACCAAATCCGTTGCTTGCTTCTCCCCTATTTACCTTCATTTAGTTTGTTCAATTTTCCAGCTTTTGATGTCTCCTTCTCCCTCAAAATATCTCTACCATCTTCAAGGTTATTCAAACATGCTTTATTTTTATGGTATACTTTGATAACAGGTTAACAAATTATTGATAGATCTATAAAATATATGCTCAAAAGGTAATCTTTAATTTGATACAGATGATATAAAAAGCATATGTGAGTATGTGAACATATCACCCACATCAAGTTAAATATTCATATACATACATATATATGAAAGGCTATATGTATATATATAGTTATATTTTTAATGTTCTGAATGCAATAACACATCAGTGTTTAGGCTTATCTATGAGCTTAACTTGGATGAGTGACTTTTCCCTGTTTTACTTATCCTAAACCTTTTTAATGGACATGTGATATGCTAGTCTGTGTCCAAGCTCACCTACAATTTCTTTTCTCAAAAGACAAGACACATCTGCCACCTGCTCTACTCCGTGTCCCAGCAACAACTGTCGAGCAGCATAAAGATTGATTATCAGTCAAAAACCATTGCACAACACCAGATTTTGGTGGGTTAAGCTTGCTGATCCAGCAAGAGATGGTGTGAAATTTTCAGGAGTGTGTGCCAACATTTTGGTGCAAAAAGAACAGCAGTGCATGTCACAGTGAAACACAGCCAAAGATGTGCAGACAAAGCAGGGAAGTTTTTTGTCCTGGACTTGGCTTTCAAAAAGAATAAAAGAGGAACAAAAAGTAGGAGGAAATTAGTTCACACACTTAAAAATCATCTACCCAGTATAGTCATGTGTGTGACATTATTATTTTGGGTGTAGATGTCCAAGAAATTTTCTTCATAGCTTAGCTATAAATAATTTTATGCATCTCTTCTGTAATACCATTATTCATATAAAAAACAAATATTTTTAATAAAAATGATCAAGGAACTTATTGAAGCAATCATCCCATAAACACCTGAATTTTAAAAATAACATAGAAATGTATTTGCTAAGATATATGATTTATAAGCAAATGATTCAAAGAACAAAATAAAGGCAGCTATTTTTTAAAGTTAGAGTAAATTTATGTGTTTACATGATCACATGTGAATTTTTAATGAGTATTACAGCAACAAGTTTCTTTACAAAGACCAATTATCTTGAATTTCCTATTGAATTCAATAAATTATTTATTTTCTGATGATCAAGTATTATCAAAGAGATAGAAATCTTAATATTACTTTATGCATATAACATTAACACAAGAGGGATTTTCATCACCTCCTCTGTAATGAACTCCAAAATTACTTTTCTCCTACTTATACAATTACTGCCTAGACTTGCCTTTGATTTACCAGCTTTAGAGAAGCTGCAGAAAAAATTACTTTTAATATAATATAAAAAGCATAGGGGAGTACAGCAGTTAGAAATACTGAATTTTATAGCAAAGTTCTTATTCTTTATGTTATTTAAATCTGATTATCATATGTAGCACTTGATAATGAACCCTGGATACAAAATGCTTGGAAGAATATTCTTAAGATACTGGTACTTTTTTCTTTCTTTATTGAAATATATTCTTTCTCATTGAAAAAAAAGAAAAAATTAATTTCGGAGAATCCTCACATTTCTGAAATGCTAAAAACAATGTGCAACAATGTACTTTTTAAAAAACTGACCTGAAAATCTGCTTAGAATTTATATATATATAGATGTGTGTGTGCGCGCACACATGCATACAAACCTCTTTATGTGTATTTCAAGGTTTAAGAAAATTAAGCTTCTGTATTTACCTTGTGAAAAAATTATTAGGGGAATCACATGTACATCAGAACTCATGTTCAATCCTGGCCATATTTTCATAGTTATGTTTTGCCCTCTGAAAAAAGACCAAGAGTATAAATGAATTAATGATACTTGAAACTTTGAACTATTTTCTGAGAGATTAAGTCTATCTAATGAATTACGTCTGTTGAGTGTCACAGAAACTAAACAGTAAATTCAATAATCTCTGATTTAATTTATTATATTTTCACCATTTAACCTCCTGCAGGCTCCCTAATGTCTATTCAGATCTATATTAAATTAAGCACCAATGCTAATGAAGGGCAATAAACGTGGCTGTCAGTGGATTTTTCTTTCATTAAGCACATTATCCTCTTACTGAGCTGTAGATGCGTAAACATTAGTTTTGTTAAACCATGCAAAAAAGACAGGATGAAAATCATTTTTTAATTGCACACCTTAAGCAATTTACTATGTATGGGGATACTTTTTTTTTTCTTTTTACCTTTAATTTTTTTGAATGGATCTATAAAGGGCTCTCCTGTTGAAACATAAACATCAGCTTCATGGGGTATATCTTCAGATTCGAGGACTTCCTTGCCGTCTGCCAAAAACATCCGTCGTGCGGCCATGTTCAGATTCAGCTTGCCTGTGCACTCCTCCAGCAGCTAGAAGAAAGCAAGAGGTAAGGCAAAGTGCTTTACAACAAAGAAAGTAACACATTTCCACCAAACAAAAGGCTCAACTGTCAAAACAAGGGTCCAGTTTAGTCACTAACCAAGATCAGTAACTCAACCCATACACTGCAGTTATTGTCTAGCAATTAAAAATATGGAAATAATAGGTAAATCAAAGCACCAAGAATATCTAATTATTGTCTAATTTTAATCCTTAAACTTAAGATCTGTCATTTTAATAACTTTCTACAAAATGTCATTGTATTTGTTTAATCTGTATAATAACTACACTATTTTATTATTGATTTTTTTTTAAAAAAATGAGAGGAGTAAAATGCCTGTGAGATCTCCTTATATAAGCAATTTACAGATTCAGGTTCATAAAAAGAAAATCTTAACACAATAAATACCATCATTCTCACTTTTTTATATCAGAGAGGAAGGGAGAAAATAAAGCACCGAAAACTTTGAAACATTAGTTACCAAGGTGATGGTTGGAGCAGTAACTTTGGCAAAGACTGTTCTAGATCCATTTTTGTAAGCTGTTACTTTAATCACTCTTGGTTGAAGTTTGTATCTTTGAGATAATCTTCGCCAATTCTGAGTTGACCGTAATTTTAACTCTAAAATTCTTAAAGAAAAAAATTGATGCATGTTAATTACTAAAGTATTTTAAACAAATTTTACCCTAAATTTTTTTTAAAAAGTATATAAGCCCTAGATATTGTCCCTTTATATATATTAGTACTCTCTAACAAAGCTTTTTATGGAATGAGATTGTCACTATTAAATATTCAAAAACGTTTAAAACAATATAGCTTGCCAAAATTGGTTTATGTAAAACATGTATCTCAGAACAAATCATTTTTATCGTTTTACTTATAAAACACCATAACATTGATTTTAACACTATGTATCTGAAAAATTAGATAGCAAGATGGGTATCTGCTATGTTCTAACAGCAAAAAAAAAAAAGAGTAATATGGTCTTAATGTCATAAAACAGTAAGTAGATAAGATTTTTATGTTTTTGAAACACAAGTTATTATGTTTATAAAAGTTCTTTGTTTTAAAATTAAATTAAATTCAAGAGGCTGGAGTGGTGGCCCAGCAATTGTGGCGCTTCCCTGGTGTACGTGAGGACACGGTTTCAAACTCCAGCACCAAGTACAATGAAGTGTCAGAGCAACAAAGGCCATATGAAAAACAAAATAAAGTTGATTTTTGTCTTTCTTTCTCCCTCTCACTGTCCCTTTCTCTTTCAAAAAAATTATGTTCAAATAGATTTTTACAACTAAAAAAATCTGATACTAGTTAATTGAATTGCCTACATTTCAAATTATTTAGGAGCAGTAAGAGTTAAGATTTCTAAGTTTTGTCTTCAGTTAAAACCAGTTTTGATTTTTATTGTTTTCTTAGCAAAAGTAGATGGTGATTGACTAACAAATTTTTGACTCCAGAATTTTCTCACCACATTAATTTGCAATGCCACAGAAGCAAAGTCAACATCTTAAATATTTAAAATCACAACAAACGCAAATATTCAAACATCTAAAAGTAATGGGAATATCAGTTTGGTTTTGGTTTTAACCACCATGTTCTTCTGTCAACTCCGAGGTTAATAGTCTATGACTACAATATCGATGTGAAAACATATACAAAATGGTTTGATAAGTTCATGTCAATTTGATTTGGTAACAAAATATGGGTTAAATATCTAAAGTATACATTTCTATATTAAAATAAATATCATTTAAACAAAAGAACAATATTCTGGTCCTATCATGATTTCCCTCCGAATATTCTTTTCAGAGTTTCAGATTACCCAGGTGAACTGTATCATGTTTTCCACAATGTAATTAGCAACATTCTATTCTGATGCTTTCAAAGGAAAAAAACAGAAATAGAAACAAGCCCCAAGAGATATGTTATCTTTTAATGTCTGAAATAGTCAGCAGAATCACTATAAATTCTGCTCAAAGGAAAGAGCTTCAACAGTTGGTTAAAAAGAACATAGAACAGCTTTGATTACCTCAGTTGACCCATCGGAGCACTGACAGGTCTGTTTTTCTTGGATGCTGACATAAAACAAGAATGGTTTTTACTATTTGATTTGTAGCTTTCTGGGTTTGATATTTCCTCATGGCTGTGATCTGATGCTGTTTGATGTGCACAGTAATCTTGAAGCCCTGACCCTTCTGATACTGCCGCTGAATGCAAAAGTCTGTTCGGGCCAAACTGAGGCTGCAAATAATCATCAGTAGTTTTAATAACAGCTTTTTCCTGGGATGACATAAACTCCCTGAAAGAAACAAACCATGGGAAAAATACCATGAGTTGATTTCCAATCACTTATTAACAACTGCCACATAATAACTAGTTGTGGGATCTATACTAAACAAAATACTACACATTTAGTTCATATTTTGTTTATGGCTTACAATATCACTAGGAAGTGGATAGTATTTTTATCCCCATTTTATACACTTAAGAAATTGAGCCTCAGCGAGATTAATGAACTTTCCCAGTGTCAAATAATTAGCAAATATCAGGGTAAGAGTTTAAATCCACATTTAAAACCACTAAGTTTTGTTGCTTTACTTAATTAAACTAAGGAAAAAAAGTTGTATAATGCTTGAAACAATCTAAGTAAAAATTTTTAATTCTTGCCTAGCATGCACAAGGATGCAGATTCAAGCCCCAGCACCATGTACACAATGAAGTGTTGGAATAATGAAAGCCATATGAAAAAAAAAAAACTAAATAAAATTGATTCTCTCTCTCTCTGTCTGTCCTTCTCTCTTTAATTTTTTTTAATTCTTAAATTCACTTAAATTAAGTACTAGTACTCTAAGTATTAGGAAATACAAAAGTTAAAATGATATAGAACCTACCCTCAAGAAACTTTCAAACTGCCCTCCAATAGAGGATTAAAAAAAATACAGAAAAGCTGCTTGAATGTATCCATATTTAACTTTAAATGCAAAACCAATTTTCTGAAGGTTGACTTGGAATGAGTGCAAATAAAGTTGACAAAGGCTTCAAGGCCACCTGGAATTACAGTGACTAACTCTTCCCAATTTATTCATACATTAAAAATCATACATCCCAAGAACTCTCTCAGTCTCAAACTGGGACAGTTGGTCACCCTACCTGGCATTTAAACAGAAAGAGTAGCATTTAGATGAACTATGATATTTGAACAGAGGACCATATAACCTGGTATGTACACAGCAAAGTTAGGAAGATGGAATGTGTATGCAGTTTAGTGGTGTGATAAAATAAAACTTCAACTTAAGTCAAGCTGTGCAATTATCAGGCATGAAGGATGGTCGGCCAGCTTCTATATGCTGCTATAATTAGGGCTATGTTTATGGAAACTTGCTTCTTTCCTGTTTGCTAGGTCCTCCATAGTTCTTAAACTTAATAGCCCTCTCCCCACACATATTCCATTATAAATTAACATGCTTAGTTTCAAAAACTCAGCAAAGACAGTGCCCCTTCCAGATCTTTCACATACACAAATATCATTATAGTAATAATTACTTCTTCCAGTAATTCACAACTGTTTAAATGTTCACTAATTTCCTCAGATTGAATAAAAGGTTGTTGTGAGTCACAGGGAATATTTGTGTGTGTGTGTGTGTGTGTGTGTGTGTGTGTGTGTGTGTGTGTGTGTTTGGGGGGTGGAGGATCAATAGGAACTAAAATTCTGAGTTTAAGCAGTAGTAATTTTTTTCAGTACAAGGAATTGAACCCAGGAGACATTAGCCATTGAACCACATTCCCAGACCTTGTTATTTTTTATCTTTGAGACAGGGTCTCCCTAAGTTGTTCAGGGGCTTGCTAAATTGCTGAAGCTGGCTTTGAACTTCTGATCTCCTGCCTCAGCCTATCCACCACTAGGATTACAGGTGAGCGCTACTGCTCCCGGCAGCAGTAGTACTTTGGTGTTGGAGTCATCACATATTCATAATCTAGTCTGCCCTGGACTGAGGGTAATACTGGGGAGAGTAGTGGTCTTCCCTCCACTCTGAGGATTCACCGAGGTTCTAGACTGTGGCAAACAACATCTCAAAAGGATCAATGGACTGGTGAAGGTGGGACATCCTTTGCACCTGACCTACTCCGATTTTGAGAACAGTAATGAGTGGTGTATGTGACAGCAGTCATGTCACACTGTCAGTATTTTTGAAGAAACAGCATTGGAGTTGCAAATGGTCACCAAGCTTTTCAACCTGGGACTGGGACAGTGAACAGTCAAAGGAAAGAGTCACAGATCTCATAAACAGTTTTCAATTAACCAAAACACTTTCTTAGAGAGCAAATTCTCATGTGAAAAAAAATAAAACTCTTGGGGCTGGAGCAGTGGCTCAGTGGTATCATGCTTGCCTGGAATGAATGAAGACCCAGGTTCAAACCCCAGCACTACGTACACAACTAAGTATCAGATCAAGGAAAACCAGATTAAAAAATTAAATAAAGTTGACTCTCTTTCCCTCTCTCTCTCCCTCTCTCTCTCTTTAAAAAAATAAATAAAACTCTCTACTTAAAAGCAGGAGAGGATATCTTTTTTAGGAAATATTTTTGTTCATTGTCAAAAATTTTAATAAATATACTAATGATTTTAATATAATAATTCATTATATCACTACCATAAAGTAAAAGGTTATTTTCTCATATTCCAAAGTTTTAACCATATTATATCTTCTATGCTTTCCTCTTTACATGTCATCATTTCATAATCATTATTCATGCTGCTATATGGTCTATATAGATTTTATTGGAATGCAATATTTTATATCACCTATATTTTGCCTTCCTTTACCTAATCATGTAGGCAGTAACTATTGTTTTTGGCTGCCTGGCATATCTTCCCTCTGTCTTCTGGTAAGAACACTTGCATCGTTTTGGGGAATTTTCCATTAACCATCTATTCCAACTCCACATAATTCGGATAGAATTAGGATAATAAATTATATAAGATTTACCTGGAAAATGGTAAAAAATAATCAAATTAAAATAAATGTTTCAGGGCTGGAGCACTGCTTCAGCTGTTGGAGTGCTTGCCTGGCATGCACATGGACCCAGATTCAAACCCCAGCATCACATACATAACTAAGTGCCAGAGAAACAAAAGATAGATGAAAAAATAAATAAATAAAATTGATCTCTCTCTCTCTCTCTCTCTCTCTCTGAAAAAATATGGTTCAATCATCTATCAACTTATGACCTGCTTTCCTTTACGATTTTACATCTAAAAGGGGGAAGAAAACACAATTTTTCCACACTAAAAAAATCATTATTCACCCACTATCTACATAGTTTTTCAACCTTGATTTTTTCATCAACATTGATAACAAGTTTGTAGGAGTTCTTAAACACTCTCAAATTCTTCTTTTTAGGTGAAATATCTCTACAATAAAAACTACAAAATACTAAAGAAAGAAATTAAGATGACCTTAGAAGATAGAACTACCACCCATGTTCTTGGATAGACAGAATTAATATTGTTAAAATGGCCATACTACCAAAAGCACTATACAGATTCAATGTAATTCCCATCAAAATCCCAATGACACTCTTCATGAACTAGAAAAATCAGTTATGAAATTCATTTGGAAAGATAAGAGACCAAGAAAAGCCAAAGCAATCCTGAGCAAGAAGAATGAAGCAGGAAACATCACGATACCAGACCTCAAGTTGTACTACAGAGCTATAGTAACAAAACCAGCATGGCACTGGCACCAAAACAGGCATGAAGACCAATGGAACAGAATAGAAGACACAGAGACAAACCCACATAAATTCAGTTTTAGCCCTTCTCATTCTGCACAGAACTCAACTCAAAGTAAAATAAAAAAATCAGTAAGTGAGATGGCATCAAATTAAAAACTTCTTCACAGCAAAGCATGAAGAGCCAATATAATGAGAGAAAATCTTTGCCACCTGCTCCTCAGATAGGGCATTAATATCCAAGATATACAAACAACTCAAAAAACTTTATGTCAGAGGCTGGAGCTGTGGCTCAGTGGTTGAGGCACTTGCCTGGCATGCACAAGGACCTGGGTTCAAACCCTAGCACCACATACACAACTAAGTGTCAGAGAAACAAAGGTCAGATGAAAAAAATAAATAACATTGATTCTCTCAAAAAAAAATTCAACATCTTTAGCAAATCGAGAAATGCAAGTTAAAACAACATTGAGATTTCATTTCACTTTAGTCAAAATGGCAACAATCAAGAATATGAACAACAATAAATGTTGGCAAGGATGTAGGGAAAAGGGTATACCTGCATATTGTCGGTGAAACTGAAAACTGGTACAAGCACTCCGGAAAGAAGCTTAGATATTCCTCAAAAACCTAGGAATGGATATTTGACCTAGCTATCCCACTCATCAATATACATCCAAAAGACCTAAAATCAGCATACTACAGTGATGCAGCCACATCAATGTTTACAGCAGCACAATTCACTAGAACCAAGCTATGGATCCAACCTGGGTGACCTTCAACAGATGAATGAATAAAGAAAATGTGGTATATACACACAATGGCGTATTAGCCATAAAGAAGAACGAACTCATGGCATTTGCTGATAAATGTATGGAACTGGAGACAATCATGCTAAGTGAAATAAGCTAGTCCCTAAAAGTCATGGATTGAATGTTTTCTCTGGTATGCAGAAGCTGATCCAAAATAAGAAAGGCTATTAAAAAAAGAATAGAAGAAACATCAGTGGAGCAGACAAAGGGAACTCTCAGAAATAAACAGGGAAAATTTGGAAAGGAAAATAAAGTCTAGTGTTTTGATGATTAAGTTATCATGCTGGCAGTTGGGTTAAATTCCTCATCCTAAAGATTGACATTAAGGAGAACAATTTTACCTTTTGAAGCATACCCCTTTGTACCAACACTGACAACATTTGTTGAGCCAGACGGTCCAGAACCTAGACCTATATTTGCAATACTACATTCTAATGCACTTCTGTGATTACATATGCATGATTAATAATGAAATGAATCAAATACCTAGTAATAAAATAAATTTTGATAAAAAGAATTGCTTTTCTTTTCTATTGGTTCTTTTTAGTTATACATAACTATAGGATTCAATTTAACATCATTATAAAATCATGAAATATAATTTATTCAAATTTAGTCCCCAGTACATCTCTTTCCTTCCCATCTTCTCTACTCATGTTCCCTTCCCTCTACTCTACTGACCTTTCTGCTATTATAGGGTTTTTTTTTTTCAAATTACTGTCTTGGGGATGTACAAGATGGTGAGATTCACTGTGGTATATTTATATATGTACATCAGAAAGTTAGGTCGGATTCAGTCCTCTGTTTTCCCTATCCCGTCTGTCCTCCCTTCGCTTCAAATAGATACTACTATGAGGGAAGTCTCAGTTCATAGACGGCTGACCTCACAACTCTGGACCCAAGATGAGGAAGAATATGGCAGAAGAATGTGATGAATTAAAGCAGCTCAGGACATGGCCACCAGCAAGCAGAGAGTTTCACTTACCACAGACAAAATATAAATCCCAAAGGCACACCTTTCAGTGATTTACATTCTCCAGTCACACCTTATGTGCCTATGGTTACCACCCAGTTAATCCATCTCAGTGGATTAATCCACTGATTAATTTACAACTCTCATAATTCAATCATTTCATCTGAGCATTCTTGCACTGTCTCACACATGAGTTTTTGGAAGCACTACATATCCAAAACATAATAGGAGGTAATTCTACACTAGCAGCAGAAAACCAGCAACGCTTTTTAGCTAATATAGGTCTCATATAGATTGTATTTAAATCATCATAGATTATAGCCCTCCCCCATTTTCTTACTTTCTTGTTTCTTCCCACCTTTTTTTAAAAAAATATTCTTTTCTCCTCTGAAATCTCATAAATATTGAGGCATTTAGATTTATTAAAGTTAAATTCCAACCATCTCCAAACACATAGAGATAGATATCTACCCATAGCTCTTCTCCTCACATAGTTTTTGTCCTTCAATTTGAAAATTTAGCCTATTTACATCTAATATATATTCACACAACTATTCTCTTCACCAAGATAGTCTGTCTTTTTACTGAAAATTTAGTCCATTTAAATAACATACTTAGTGATATATTTAAGCTTATATATACATTTTACTGTAATAATTAATTTTATCAGCTTGATTAAGCCATGGGATGCCCATATATCTCATGAAATATTATTTCTATCATGTCTGTTGGGGTCCTTCCAGGGGAGATTAATATTTGAATTGGTGAACCAAGTAGAGATGATGACCCTCGCCAATCCAGATGAGCATCATACGATCTGTTGAGGGCTCAAATAGATCAAAAGGCAGAATCCATTTCGCTAGCACATCACTTTCTCCCATCCTCAGCATTTCTGGTTCTCACTCCTTTAGACTCATGCTAAAAGCTATACTGTCAGCCTCTGTGGCTCTGAGGCCTTCAAATGACACCACTGGCTTCCTGTATCTCCAGCTCAGAGGGCAAATCATGGGAACTCTCAGCCTCCATGATCAGATGAGCCAATATCGTGTGTGTGTGTGTGTGTGTGCGTGCGCGTGTATATGTGTGTGTATTACAACCTATTAGTTTTGTTTCTCTGGTGAGCCCTAATTAATATACATTTCCTGTTTTTTCTTATCTCTTTTATGTTCCTTTTTATTCCTTTTTTATTCTTTTAGATTAACTAATTTTTATTATTTCATTTTCCTTTATATTGGATTGTATGTTATTCATTGTTAAATTATTTTTTTTACTGATCACACTATTATAATATGAATCTTTGTCTTACTAAAGTTTAATATATGGGTGCAGCAGTGTCTTAGTACTTACGGTTCTTGCCTAGCATGTGCAAGGATATGGGTTCAAACCCCAGCACCATGCACACAATGAAGTGCTAGAGCAACAAAGGCCTCATGAAAAGCTAAATAAAATTGATTCTTTCTCTCTCTCTTTGTCACTGTCCCTCTCTCTCTTTTTTTTAAAAAAGTTTAATATGAATAACTAACACATTACTTCCCAGATAATATAAGAACACTTTACATCCATTTATTGCTGTTCCTTGAGCTGGCAAACAATTCTTTGTTCCTTTTTCTTGGATGGCAGCACCTGTCTTTCATGGTTCCTGACTTTATACATAAAGCTCAACTCTAAATTTTGCCTTGTTTGGGTTGGGGTTTTGCATTGTGTCCTCCCGTCCTTCATATGAACTAATGATTATGTACATTTTAATTACAATTTACTTTAGGATCTACACTTTGCTATAGTTGTCCTTTATAAAACTTCAGTAAATTGTAATCCTTCCCAAAAGATGCTGAACTTAGTTTAGCACTGTGGCCACTTTTATTTATTGGCTCATCTTAGTCTCCAAGGACAAGTATAACTCCTTTACACATGTATTTCTAAACCAATTATTCTAGGAAATCATTTTCTGTCTTAAAAAACAAGCAAACAAATAAAAACCTCAGCTTCCCTTGCCCACGACTGATACTTACTAAAGCTTTTTGGAATCTGTGCTAATTTTATGATTTTTTTAACACAAGTTTTCTTTTTAACATTTCTATGCCAATCTTCCTATCTTGTCCCAGGAGTCTATGAGAAGTCTTTATAATTTTTCTTTATATCTATAAATAATTCACATATGAACAGACTTCAAGTAGTTCCTTCTTTGATAAGATTTCTAAGTTACTCACATATACAGAATTGCATCCCTTCCCAGAGAATCCATCTCTAGCATGCTAGATTTGATAGCTGTAATCATTACAACTCTGATTATTTCCCATCAACCCTACACTTAATGTCTGACAAATTACCAACTCATCATTGTACTATTTATTCTTTTTTTGAGAGAGCGAGAGAGAGAGAGAAAAGTAGAGAGTGACAGAGAGAAAGAGAAAGAATGAATCAACTTTATTTATTTTTTCATCTAGGTTCTGTTTTTCTGACAATTGTGTGTGTGCTGGGGTTTGAACCCAGGTCCTTGCATATGCCAGGCAAGTGCTGTAACCACTGAGAAACCTCTCCAGTCCACTATGTATTTATTTATTTTTAGAGAGAGAGGGAGAAGGAGAGAGAGGGAGAGTGACGGGGAGGAGAGAGAGAGAGAGAGAGAGAGAATCAATTATATTTAGTTGCTGGTACAAAAACATTTTTTAAAAGTCTGGAACCTAGGGGGCTGGTGCAGTAGCTTGGTGGTTACAGCGCTTGCCCGCCATGCACGAGTACACGAGTTCAAACCCCAGTACCACATACACAACGAAGTCTTGGAGCAAAGAGGGCTGCATGAAAAACTAAATAAAAAATTGTTTCTCTCTTTCTCTCTCTCTCACTGACCCTCTCTCTTAAAAAAAAAAAGTCTGGAACGTAAATTTCACTACATTGGGTTAACACAAGAATATCGATAGCATTACTTTAGAAATATATCTTCTTTGAAAAGAAAATCTATCTACCTACCCTGCTCTTTCTCCATTTATATTAATTTTGTATTTCTGTGTAACAAATTACCACAAATTTAGTGGCTTAAAATAACACCTCATTTACTATTACACTATTTCTGTGGGTCAGGCATCATAGCAAAGCTTAGCTGTATATCCTTTGTTTAGAATCTTACAAGGCTGAAATCAAGATGTCAACTAGGGCTACAACATCATCTGATGCTTAGCGTTCTCTTTCAAGTTCTTTCAGGTTTTTGCCAGAATTCAGTTCCTATCTGCTGCAGAATTCATTGTTACTATCATCTTTTTTTGAGGCTAGAAATAGCTGATCTTTCTGATGCCTCTGATCTCTCTTATTTAAATATCTGAGTAGGTCGGGCCCACCCAAGATAATCTCCCTTTGATGAACTTAAAGAAAACCAATTATGTACCTTAAATATATTTGCAAAAATCTTTTCTACTTTTCCACATTGTATAATCAAAGAAGTGATATCTCATTATAATTGAAGATCCCACTCATACTCAAGAAGAGGAAATTATATGAGGTATTTCTATCAGTTTGTGGAAATCTTGGGAATTATATTAAAATTCTGCCTTCCACATCTGCTATATAATTATCCAGTTTTTATTATCCACATTTTGTACAAATTGAGATCCAGATATTTTATTTTCTAGAAAATTCAAATGCAATTAAGATTAAATTGTCATTATTCAACACTGAGAATATAAAAAGGAATGCGTCCATGTTCTGACTGCAAATCCAAAGAGGAGCTTTTAAGGCTTTGGGAAGAAGCAATATTATTAGAATAAATATTTCCTGAAGTGAATATTTTAAAGGGAGAGGCATTCACTTGTATGTAAACGTTGTTATAATGTTTTTCAAAAACATCAGCTCAATTACTTCTGAATTATAGTTGATGGCTAATTTGGGGGGAAATTTTTAACAATCTGAGTCATTCTTTAGGAATTGGTATAAAAAATGAGCAAATATGGCTATATGCACCTATATGTGTAGAAAACATGTAAATATTTAAGAATTTTATATTTTCTAAGAGGAAGATGAATAAAACATGTCTAAATTTAGTCTCAAAGCAATATTGATTTTAAAACTATCATTTAATTAAAAATTATAAAACTTAAGGTAAATTAATCTTTTAGACAATTTCTACATAGGATATAATAAATGTAATAAATTAAAGAATTATAAAGCTGAAAGGTATATTATGAGATTAAGTTTTTCTCCTTTTCTCAAAAAAGACTATATCTTATCTACATTTGACTTTTATCATATTCAAAAAGTTTATTAGAGATAGACCATACAGATTGTAACATTTATAATCCCATTGATATTCCAGACTATTTATTATTTACATGTTTACTCTCTGAGGTTTTCATTAAAGCTAGTTTAATATTCTTGCTTCACAAAGCAACAAATTAGTCAAGACATGTACTGTAAAATTATAAGAAAATATGCTTATGAAGAAATATAGAAAAAGTAGATAAAAAGACCATGATAAAAATTGAGATGACTTTTGACAAGAGTAACTCTTTTCATTTTCTCTATTTTAGAGCATGAGTGAACTTTAGTATCTTATAATAATTTAAGGAAAACTCCTAATAAAATCGTATCTTTTAGTCTCATGATGAAGGATTTCCACCACCAGGAACTGCTTATTGCTTTTCTGTAATAGTCCTGTGTATTACCACAATACCCTGCCTTTTATAGTTCTTATCCATATGTCTTTACCAATGATGTTCACTCAGCTAATTTATGTCATGATTGTACTTTTTTTAAGAAGAGTTTAATAAATACTAGTCTAAATTCAGAACTACTTGCATGATTTATAGACCCTTTTCCATAAAACAATAATTGTCCAGTGGAAGACAGAAATCTTTAACAAATAGTCGCACAAAAATTTACAGTTACTAACCATGATTAAATGTGAAGGAAAAGTCCTCGTTTTCAGGGAGAAATTCAGGGGTTTCTAGCATAGAGAAGGCATCACCAAAGCTGTTCTAGTTGACCAGACATGAGAATAGTTAACCCTATCAGATTCTAGTTATTCTTTATTCCAAATCATTACCCTGAGTCCTGTGAATAAACTGATACATGGCTTTGCATATTGTTATGTTTGCTTTATTTGATACGTGATTTCAGATGATTTCATATTCAACTCTGCAAGGTTAAGATCTTATTTTACATCTTTTCTGCTTCCAAAGGAACTCAATCAGTGATTAATATGCAGAAATTATTTTTTGACAACTATGACATTGTGCAAAAATATGTCATAAAAATGCCATTGGACAGGGAGGGATGGAGCGAGGGAGAGATAAAGAGAGAGAAAGAGAGAAGCCAAACAAACATAATTTAAGACATAAAATACAACAAAGTTAAAGTCAAAACTTATGTAAGGCAATGCTGATTAATTATCTAACAGTCATTACCCCCAGTTTATTTAGATGAAAAGCTTCAGTTATGTTTGGGGAATTTGTCCTCCTTATATACCCATGGAAGGTATCCTTTGACCAACCCCAGTGGGCAATGGTGTAAAGCCAGTAATAATGAATTTCATGTCCCTCTCCCTGGCAGGTTCAGTAATATGCTTATTATCCAGTTTTAGCCAATGAGACAAGAGGAAGAATCTTCTACATAATGTCTCATTGCCCTAATAAAAAAGAGAGATAGAAATAATCAAATATATATCATCTTCTTTCAAACGTTGAGTTGAGTGAACCTGTAATGAACCATCTTGCAAACAGAATCTAGCCAACATCTGAGGATGGCATAAAGACACAAAGAGCCAGTGCTTTTTTTTTTTTTAAGAGAGAGGGACAGTGAGAGAGTTTTTCATGTGGCCTTCACCACTTCGAGACTTTGCTGCACACGTGGTGCTGGGGTTTAAACTTGTGTACTTGTGCATGCCGGGCAAGTGCCGGAACCGCCGAGCCACCACTCCAGCCCAGAGCCAGTGCTTTTGACAACACTGTAGAATCACTGAATTTAACCCTAGAATTTCTCTATCCCTCCAGTTCTTAGGTAAGATCATTAATTTTCCTTGTTTTTAAAGTCATTTTGAGTTCAGTTTTGTGCTACTGTCCACTGATGGTGGCCTAATTTATGCAATCAGCTTTCTCATTACCTGCACAGAGAAAATTGCACTAAATACAATGGATAGTCAAAGTAATACAATTAATAATCTAAATTAAATTTGCTTTATTTTGTTTTATTAAAAGTATTTACTAATGTTTAATTAATTTTATGAGGATATGTAAACTAATCTAATAGTTTCTAAAAACTCAACTTCCACATAAACATTTCACCAGAAATTTGTGTATGCATAGAATGAGATAGAGTTTTTGTCCTCCCCCCATTTTGAAACACAAAGCATCCTTCATAAATTTAGATTTCTATGGCATAAATATTCATGTGGCTAATAATACTATGCATAAATAAGAAGTGTGGCTACTTTGACAGACCATGGCTCAATAACAAACATTCAGGTCTAAGTTAGTATAGTTTGGATGTGAATTCAACAGCAGGATAATGACAGTTGCCAAGGATTTGTACTTGCTGTCACTTCATACTAGTGTTGCCTGTCAAAATGTCTCTTTTTCTTATACAGAAGCCATAGAATTTATGGATAGCAATTACTTACAATATACAATGAAGTACATCAAATCTAACAACCACTCTTTAGCCTTTCATTATTTGGTAGACTCTTTGTTAAATGTAGTCAACCATTTTCATCTAAAATTATTTATTTATACTGTATATTTGACAAGCATATATTTCTTGCTTTATATTCTAATGGCATTTAAACCTTCCTAAAGAGTTATGTGGCTTTTTAAATATTATCATTTGTAAAACTTATCTTTATCCTATTTACATTTTAATGGTAATTAAACTCTCTAATTGGAATATATACAAATAAGAAAACAGAAATATAAAGGAAAATGGTCATAAGAATTTTCAATAATAAATCACAAATTTGAAATACTGGGATGCAACCAATAAAAGAAATAATTCTATGTATGTTTGGTGAATGCAATCTTCTTCAAAATCTCTGAAGTACATAAAGCACAAACATTTCATTAAACTTCATGCTGCACTTTCCTCAACCTGCTTAAACAAATAACCTCCAAAGATATAAATAATTTTCTATGATATCCATTCATATTGGTTTTCCAATTGCAGAACAATTTCAGGTTATTTTATAACATATAATAGGTCAAATTTTTACTTGCAACTCAATGACTGAATAACATCCAATATATTATGTTCAAAACACCACACACACACACGTGCACATACACACACATATACACACCACACGGAAGATAGGCAATAAATGTCTGTTAAATGAAACTGGCTTACTTTTGTAGAAAAAGGAAATTCTAAATAAGAACATATTCTCAGACCCTTAAAGACCCATGAGTATAGGCTCAGGGGAATAAAGAGGGGGGGGAAGAGAAAATTTTTGCATGTGCAAAAGTACAGAAAGGTAAAAATAAGATATATATTAACTTTAAAAGTGTGGGAGGGTATAGATATTATTTACAACACTTTCCAGAAGAAATTTAATTTTTCAAAAAGAAACAGTGATCTAGCCTTTTATTATTCTTAAGGGGAAACTACATGCTAATGTTTAATTTTATAGAGACATTTTTAAAGTCTTAAAGGAAAAGTCTGAAAAAATTATGACTCAAGGAAAGTACAATTTGTTTGGAAACAGTGATGGTAGTGCCTTGCTTCATTCACTATTGCTGTCCTCCTCTCATTCCCTTCTGCCACCCCTTCCATGGGGAAAATCTACAGCTTATCTATGGAATGACGAAGTCACTAAATTTATACTGTCCCTAGAAAAGGTGACATTTCCAAATGTTTATATGTGATAAGGGTCTAATATTCAATCTAATTAAAATACCCAAGATGAGTAAAATGACATAAAAATGTGACTGAATAGATGTCATTGATATCCTTGAAAGTAAGATCTGTCTGTGAAAATGTAGCCTTGATAGTCTGTAACAAAAAGTTGTTGATAGTCATTTTATAAAAACTATTTAAGTCCTCATTTAATATACTAAAAGTAATTACCTCCTCAGGGAAATGTAAGAGTTGGCAATTAACACACTGAGCTGCCAGCAGGATAAGATATACTATAACTTTCCATTATAAAAAAATCATGAAATAATATTCCTTATATTATTATCAGCTAAAAATCACTGAAACAAAGTATTTTATATGTGGAATAGAAAGATATATTTTTACAACATTTTCTTAATTTTAAAATGCAACTGTAATTTGGGAATATTCTACTATAGCATTCAGAGATAGACCTGGTATGAACATGGTGGAACTGCCCCTGGATATGTTATGATTAAAAAGTTGATTTTGCCATTGTATCCCAAAGCCTGATTCCCTTTTCTGGGTCACCTGGGAATACATCAGATCACAGATGGGTAGGAAAAGTTTCTTATTGTTCATCTTTCCTGGAAGTGGCTAGACTTTAGCAGCTACCCAAAGGGTAAGTCTTTAAATGAGAGGGTCAGACTACATTTACACTCTTCTGTTAGTTTTCTTGTGGCAGTGGGATCCTGGCACAACTGTTTTCACTCCTTTATAAGCAAATGTAGATGGAATCACAGCAGAAGAAAAATATTGAAAGAACATGAGAAAAAGAAAAAAGAGTTGCTCACAAAAGTATAATCAAAGGTAAAATAAAAGCATCAAATAACATAAAAATAAAGTGGTCACTGTATGGCTCCTATAAATGGATTTAATACAAATGTAGGCATAGTTTGTAATAAGCAGAATGTGTTAGCAAAGAAAAGCACAGCTTCTAAGATACAAGTAAATGAAAAAAACAAATTAACCATTTTAATAACTATTTCTCATTAAACCCCACAAAGATGTAAGAGAAAGGTGAGATGAGAAGCTTCAACTTCAATCAGGAGGAAAATGTCTTTACTCAAATAAAATTGCCTCTCTCTTATGCTAATCATATCAATACCAATAGACCTTTCATTTCCATTAACCTTTATGAATTGATCTTCTTCCTGTTGAGCTCATCATTTTCTTTCTCATGATGGTAAAAGTATTGTCTTCAACTTTATGTTCTAGGTATATCATAAGCAAAGTTGATGATAACAGGAAACAGTGACAGAAAAGAAGTTAGGATTCAAACAAAGAACCAGTATTATTTGAAACAAAAAACTATTAAGAACAGGAGAAGGAAGGTATCACTTGAAATGAAAGACTGACGTAATAAAAAGGACACAAAGACAGAGTTAGATTCATAATAAAAATAATGATACTAATAAAACTGCATTTAACTCTCCCAGAAAAAAAATCATTAAAATATATAAAGAACAGTTGAAATTAAAGGTAAATAACAATTTGAAATAGAAAGTTGGAAAAAAATAAGTTCTATAAAAGCAATAAAAATGTGTGCAAATAAACATTATATTAGAATTGACATTTGTATAAAGAAATATTTAAAAGTCCTATTTAGAGAAAAAGTTTTCATTGGATTATTGGGAAGAATACTATCATTAGTGCAATATAATGTACAAGGCATGCTCTTAAAAAAGTCACTTAACCATATTGCACAGTACACTGGGTAAAATAATCTCACACTAGTATGAATTTACATCTCAGAGGTACAAGGCAAAAATCTATAGGGTTAGCAGAAAGTCTAAGTTTCACTTTCGTCTCAACCCAGTGACACAAATAAAACAAGTGCTCAAACTATTTTAGGTAATAAACATGACCTAGCATTCTATGAATAGATTAACGTAATCTCTAATTTCTGAACAATTTCTAATACTCATATTGATTTCTATTTAACATAATGAGCAAGATATCACATTTAGCCAGTCAATAGTTTATCAGCATCTGAAAGGGAAGTTTCAAAATGAAACGCTTTTTTCTAATAGAGAAAAAACACAGGAGAAAAATACCCCTGTCTCCTCTACTGTTGGGCACTGTGCAAAAGACAAACGCTGCGCGGACGCCAGGACACTTCTTCTTCTCCTCTTAAGCTCCCTCTTTCATGATCTGCGCTCTGAGCAAAAGAGCGCGAAAAAAGCGCGCGCTTGAGGGCTGCTTCCTCTTTCTTTCTGTACCCCTTTAAACTACAACACCAACATGACAGTCCCTCATTGGCTGGGATAAGCCAGTCTGCCGCTTCACCATTGGTTCCTTGGCTGCCTCCCCTCCCTATAAAAACCCATGTGCCTTGGTAATAAACGGATTTGAGCTGCCACCTTCTTTGTGTCACTGACTCATTTCTCCGGCCAAGACGCAGTGGGTCTCCAACGAGGGGGATCCAGACTTCAGCCAGGGGGATCCAGACTTCGGCCACGGCACTCACCCTCCTGCTCAGCTGGGAGGATGGTTCGACTAACCGGAGCCATCCCGCCCGCCCTCAG
>PVKS010009301.1:0-64550 GCA_004027875.1 Aplodontia rufa
TCTTTTATGTAACATCAACTTCCTATTGGTTTATTCTGAAAAATGATAATATGGATCATGTTACATATAAAATAAAAATACTCACTATTTGATTTGACCAATTTAAAGTAAAGAAAGAAACATATTTTAAGAGATCACAATAGTAATCTGAAATGTGGGACTGAAATCACTGACTTCCTTTCTGGTTGGTCAGGTAACTGTCTTATTGATCTGTGTATTAGTTTGAATATCACTTGTGAGTATAACTGTATTTCCTCTACTCCAATCTCAGCACAACATTACTTTAAGAACAAACTCACCAGATCACCAAAATGCATGGAAATGTTGGGCTTCAGAGGTGCTGTCAATCATCTGTCTCATCTGCCTCTCAAAGAATTTACACATAGAGTTGCTGCTCCCCAATCTCTCCATTTCTATCTCTCCCAGTTTCAGGCCATGTATTTGTTCTCATGCTTCCCTGATCCATATATGTATTTAAACTACATTCCTGCCCACTGTCCCCAAATTGCTGAGAGTCTCCTCTCTACTTAACATTTGTCAGTGGAGCTTTTTCCAGCTTAGAATCCGTACCCATGTTTCTCCATCCTGCTTGAAAGTACTCCTGGGCTACCTATCATTTGCTCCAGGTGTAATTATGCTGTGTATTCTTCATTCGGTATCTAGGTCAACAACAATGAAACTCAACTCAAGGAGGCAAATGCAGAAAGCTTCCTGAGTGCAGAAATGAAAAATCTAAACTCTTACATAGAACATTCTGCCCCTTCACACACTTATAAATCATTCTGTGACACACTCATTCACGCTTGGTCATTAACAATATATTATTGAATATGTGGCTCCTTTTAAATTGTTCTGTTTACTCTTTTCACAGTGAAGCTTACTCCCCTCCCCCAGCCTGAGTTATCAAATATGCATTTTGGTGGATTTTTTTCCTCTCAGGAATTTTTAGGCACTTGTGATTTTTATATGATACCTTGACCTTTCTGGCAGAGGCAAGTGGCCTTTTTCTACCTAGTTTTCCCCACTTCAGAACATCTCTGAAAGGCCCTGGAGAATGGAGGAAGACAATGAAGTATAAATTTTGCCCTTTTGACTGTTGTAAACTGCTTCCTCCTGAATGATTTCAGTTGAAATGTCACTTTTTTTTTTTAGTTTCCCATGCAGAATATTTCACCTTGCATGAGAAAGTAAAAATCTCCTGTGATGAATAATGTTCACAAGTATAGTAAACGAAATGTATGAATCATCCATAAGGCAGCATTTCCACTGGTACAACATTTCCTGAACACCTGGTCAAAAGGTCAGTTCAGAACTGACTCAGAGATAGCTCTATTCTGAATTATTTCTTAAAATAGTTGTTCTATAGTTGTTCTACAGTTTTTCCTCAGAGATATCACCAAACACTGACCCAGGCTTCCCTGGCTTAACTTAGCCTGACAGAGTTCAGTATTTTAGTTTTATTGCCTTAACCGGGAAAATATCCTACTTGCCTTCTCTTAACATAGCAATAGCATGGAAAGACAGTCCTGTCATCTCTTCTCAACGGTTCAAGATAATGTTGTTCTTTAAACGAGTCAGTGTGGACTGGTTAGCTGGTCCTTGTCAGGTTTTAGCTGTCAATCATAAAAGGAAATCTTCTCAAGTGGTATGTGATAAAGTTATTCGAATACAGTCTTGTGCAGAGACAGGCATTAATAAAATACTTGATAGCAATGTCTCCTGGGACTGCTGAAGTTCACGGCTATGGGAAAGAGGATTTTCCGTTACCTAGAGGATTTTGACTAAACATTGAGATATCCTTGTTCAGCCAGAAGGACAAGCGTGCGATCAGTGTTCTGAGAGGAAGGCAGAGCACTGAACAGGGACATAAGAAGAGTGTCCAAATCATACATGAGAGACAAAGACAGGCTTTCCTGATGAAGTCCTGTGAAATTAAACCTGGAGGTGAACAGGAAATAGCCAAGTAAAGAGAATAAGTGGTAAGGCTTGGATTTGAGGTAGCCACCAAAAGCTCATGTGTGAGATAACACAAGAAGGCTTAGAGATGAAAAGATTGGGTTATGAGAGCCTCAACACAATCCGTGCATTAATCCCTGATAAGAATTAACTGGGTAGTGCCTGAAGACAGGTAGGCTGTGACTGGATCTTAGGGAATGTGCCTTTGAGGTATGCATTTTATATTTAGAGAGCAGAAGTCTCTGTCTCTCTGCTTTCTTATGTGATGTCTTGAACTACTTTTACTCCACCACATCCTTCTACTATGATGTTCTGCTTTATCTTGAGCCCTGAGGGATGGAGAAGGCACTCTATGGACTGAAACCACCCAAACTGTGAGCCCCTAAATAAATTTTCCTCCTAGAAAACTGTTCTGGCGAGGTCTTTTAGTTGCAGTAGGAAAAAAAGCTAACAAAAAGACACTGAGGAAAAACTGCTATTGATACTTTGCCCCTGTACCTCTTATATCAAAGAGCAATGGAAGGGCAAAGGAATGTCTGTATCAATTGTGCGCTTGGAAATATCCAAGCAGGCTAAATCAAACTGTAACAATCTAAATTAGTTAAGGTCTCTGTATGTGCACTAATTGCAAGTTTTGAGTAACACACCAGTGTCTGAAATAGGAATGCACTAGAGTTACCAGGCCAACAGGAACTGAATCAGACAGTCAAGTACATCCACTCAGAAAGCGGTCCCAAACTCATCCTTCCCCATGGAGAAAGCCACCTGATTTATGTCCCCCTTGTTATCTATTCCTCCCATTGTAATGATCACAAGGGAAAGAAAACAAAAATGCCCATCTTCCTCCAATCAACACATGGGCCTCCTTGTCAGTCATGAGTCAAATCCTGTTACACACTGTAAACATTAGAACTAGCTTAGACTTCCTGTCTATCATTTCCCAAACATTACCTTCCTCTATTGCCTCAGTTATACAACTGACTTAAACTTCCAAAATGTATCCTGACGTAAGCTTTTGCTGCAGCATTTTTACTTAGACATTTATTTCCTCTCACCACAACACAGGTGGTGGAAAATGCTCTTCCTTATTGTTAAATTGTGCAGACCATGTTACATAAAACCTCTGCTGCTTTGCAGCTCACTCCTTCTGAAGGTTTCTTTCTCTTCTCCTTCCTTGCAAATCCCCTGTTGGAACCTATAATCCCTCTTCTATATCTTCCTCCCACAGGAAACACCGTCATTTTAACTCCTCAGTCTCTTTATTTTTTTTAACTTTGCTGAAGAATATGGCACATAGGGGCTGGAGCGGTGGCTCAGTGCTTGCAGTGCTTGCCTGGTAAGCATGAGAACTTGGGTTCAAACCCCAGCACCACATATATAACTGTCAGAGAAACAGAGGCTAGGTGAAAAAATAAATGAAATTGATTCTCTCTTCTATCTTCCTCTCTCTTTCTCTTAAAAAGTAATATGGGGGCAAAGAAAATACTATTTAAACTCTTTATGTCCATTACAATAAGAAAATAGAACATCCACTCTTAGCCACTTGGTTAAAAATTGCTTCAAAAGCAGTTGTATGATCTGCTCCTGTTTCATCCTCTCAGAAGCACCTCACCACCACCTTCTGACTATGTCTTTTATTATTTTTTAGATTAAACACCTATGAATAATCAAGCCAATTTATCATTTTGCTTTTGTTCACTCTTGAACTCTATAATGAAACAAATTTATGGATAGACACAGGTTATCTGGAAATGTTCACATGACCGCTCTGGTAGTTACTGATTACTCATTTAGTCTTCACTTAATACTCAACTCTATGACTACACTACAATTTAAGGTTTTGTTCTTTTTTTATATTTTTTAGAAAAAGGGGACAGTGAGAGAGAGAGAGAGAGAGAGAGAAGCAATTTTTATTTAGTTTTTCATGTAACTTTCATTCCTCGGACACTTCGTTGTGCATGTGGTGCTGGGGTTTGAACTTGTGTATGTGGTGCTGTGGTTTGAACTCGTGTACTTGCACATTCCAGGCAAGGCAAGCGCCATAACCACTGAACCACTGCTCCAGCCCCAGGATTTGTTTTCTATTTTTGGTGTCAGAAGGAATGTTCAAAATATTCAAAATAAGCAAATTACAAATGTATTAAAGAATATAAGTGACAGGAAGAAGTTTGGTGGAGATTCTAACATATGTAATTGGAGCCTCGGGAGGAGAGGCGAGAAATAATAGAAAGAAAGAATATTTGAAGAGATGACAACTGAGAATTTTCCAAAACCAGTTATTATGCTCCATCGAAATCCATACATTGAAGGGCTAATGTCCAGCATGGTATTTAGAGCCAAGGTCTTTGGGAGATGATGAGGTTAAGACAAAGTCATTAGAGTAGTGTCCTCATGATGGATTCGTTTTTTAATAAGAAAAGGAAGAGAGATCAAAGTGCTTGCACTCACTCTTGCTCTAGCTCACACCCCCATCACTGGTGAGAATAAAGCAAAAAAGTAACCATAAACCAAAAAGAAGGCTCTCACCAAGAACCTTATCTTCAAAGTCCAGTCTCCAAAACTGTGAGATTTAAACACCTATTGTTTAATCTTTCCAATTCGGGCATTATGTTACACTAGTGCAAACTAAAATGTGAATTAGAGAAGCCACAAGAAACCCAGACAGGATAAGAACAAAGAAAACCACAACCTAAGTCACCGTGGGAAACTGCGTAACATTTCTTACATCAATTTTCTCCCTGCACTTTGACTACTGTCTTATTCTGTGAGTTTGAGAAAAGGATTTTTACAAATCTGAGGTCCTCCATTTCCTCTTAATATAGACAGATGAAAATGAAGAAGGAATTCTTTCCCAAATCACAAATATCAAAATGTTCTGCTCAAAATTCTTCAAGGATTCCTGCTGCTCCAGTCTAACACCCACACCCCAAACAAAAATTGCTTCATGTTACATCCTACTTATCCTTTGAAATTCAGAATGGATGCCCATTCCACACGAAAGTGTTCTCTAACATTCTAGTCCCATTCTGGGTTAATTGCTGACCCTCTGTAACACATGGAATAACACTTATATTATTAAAATATAGTTGTTAACTCATACCTCTCCCACCCGAATACCTACATACCCTATTATAAGTCCCTTGAAATTAAGTCTTTCATGTTTGAATCTCTAGCCCTCAACACAATCATAATTTTTCACACATGTCCGAGAGTAAATGAATGAAGGGCTTAATGCATCTCCCTTTGGGTAGCTGCTTCATTTCTCTTGTCAGTCACTTATTCTGATCATGGATTATTACTGACTTCTAAATTCTCAGTATGTCTAGCAGTTAAGAGGAACAGTTAGCAAACTCAAAGTCAAATTGAAAAGAATCAATCTTGAGTAAATCCACAAATAATGTCAATTGAATTTTGTTTAAAATAATTCTTTTTAAAGGCTCAACTCTTTTCCCTATATACAATTTCGTAAGATCAAAAAGAAGTATTAAAGTTATAGTTTGCTGAATTATGAAGGTCCATCTCACATACCATAATAAATATTTAAATTTAAGTTTACATTTACTAAAGCCAAAAAAAAAATCTTTCCTTATTAAAGTCTTATAAAAATCAAACTGGTCAAATGCAATATCTTCATTTGTGTCAGAATATCTGATAAGCTATTGAAGCAATTTTCAGTAAAGTGTGCCTGATGAATGTATTCAACACTCTCATGTGGTATTTGCATATAAAAATATGTAGCAGATGCCCTGTTATCCCATGCAGATTTCCTTTATCAGGCAGGTAATATGTTTTCTTGCAACTGCGAATGTTGGCAGCTAACCACAGATTTACTTTAATTGAGTTAGGCTGACACCTGCACTGGACTCCCCACATTCCATAACTAATAATTGGCAGACCCTCTTACCTCATGATGAAAACCTGTTCTAGTATAATCGCTGTCCACAGCTTAGCATGGGATCAGAATGCAGTCAGACTTCAACTGAATGGCAACATTGCTTAGCTCCTTTTCATCTATGCTGCTTCCTTCCTTCTCTCTCTCCAGAGGCTGCACGCTTAATAATCATTTGCATGAGAATCTCCCCACTCAGCTGTTTGTAGGGAAACTCGTTTAAGACACACTGAATTAGTGAATCCCAATTAATCCTAAATTGTGAAATATCTTTCAAGTCATTGACTGTTTATTTAGCAAAGTTGCATACCGTATTCCCAACTAACTTGAAAAGTCATGACTGCAGAAAAATGATATTCAATACATATAGTTAGGAAATCTTTGAGAAACGGAGGGAAGGAAATATGGTAAATAAAATGGCAAATGGATCAGTTCAGGACACATAGTGTGAGTAAGTTCAGTTTTAGAAATAAGGGGCAGGAGAAATAAGAGGAGAAAATAATTTCTAAAGAATCTAGAAGGATATCTCAAATATATGAGATTTATGGTTAGAAAAACTACGAAGTGCCCAGGAAAGGAAATGAAAAAAGATTTATGGGTAGGAATGTGCTACGAGTGTTCAGAAGAGAAATGACATTGAATTCTTCAACAGTCATACAGGTAACCATGCTTTCAGTCACTGAAGAAGTAATTTTCAACTTAGACTCTATACTAAACAGAATTCTCAAGCTAGCATGAGAGTAGAATATATACATTTTTTAAGATGCAGTTCTCAAGTTCTCAAGAGATTTCTTTCTTTTGTGCTCTTTATCAGAAAGCTCTTAAAGGATATGTCTCAAGAAAATGAAGAAGCAAATTGAGGAAGGATTCAGAGCACCAGGGGATAATACTTTCAAGGAAAACAAAAAGAATCCCACTATAATGAAAAAGCAGACTCTAAGAGCCTAACATGAAAGTTAAAAAAAAAATCGGAAGACATTTACAGTTCTGGGAAAGAGTTTATAGATGATTAAATGATATATGCATTGAAAATCATCCAGAAAAGGCAAAGACAATTATTAAACTCAGGGAGAACAAAAATCTATATAGGAGGAGGCTGGAGCGTTGGCTTGGAGGTTACGTCGATTGCCTGGCATGCGAGAGCGAGTACACAGGTTCAAACCCCAGCACCCTCGTACACAACCAAGTGTCAGAGTAACGAAAGCCACGTGAAAAACTCAATAAAAAAAGATTCTCTCTCTCTCTCTTTCTCTTTCTCTCTCACTGTCCTTCTTTCTTAAAAAAAAAAAAAACCTATACAGGAATGAAATAATTTTAGGAGTCCTAATGTATCATGTTCCTATGCCCCCCCCAAAAAATTATACTTAATACTGCACTCATACAACTCATTTCTTAATTATACCTGTATTTCTGGTCTGTAGATTGCTTCTCTGAAAGAATAGAAGGACCAGAAAGACAGTGTGGAAGATATTAAACTTCAAATGACATCTCATCACATGTCAGATTCTACTTCCAAGATAAACTCTCAAAAACCCATTCCATTTTTCCACATCATGCTCATAAAATTTATCTATCTGGCCTGGTTATAATGTCGATATTATATTTTTTTAACCTAGTTGAGTATATCTAACAATAATTGCAAAAACTAAAATGAAACTATAACCGTAAGATAGGTGAGGTTCAGTCAATTCTATGTAATAGTTTTTGCTAAACCATTATTATCTTCACACTTCTTATCAAATTGTTATGCTTTCCTGTTTGACCTAATTCACAAAGCTTCACATAAAATAAGATTGATCTATATTATAAATAAATGTGCCTTTATGCTGTGCTTCGGAATAAAATATAAAAAGGTAAATTCCTTTTGATGTCTATGGATATTTAAAATAGATATACCAGGTAAGTAGATAATCATTGCTATTACCAATATATAATAGAACAAAGGTAAAACTCATTGATTTTACAAGCTCAGGTAGTATACAAACTGCTGAGAACTAGAGAAAAAAAATATTACAACAAGCAGCCAATATGACATGGGTATCAAGGGAGAACACTGCACAGAGAAAGTTTATATTTATCTGCACAAAATGACCTAGTTCATATAAAATAAAATTAAGTTACTGTAAGGGAGAGTGTCAGGAAATATAAAGTGCTTATTCATCCTGTGCAACCTACTTTTACTCTGAGCTTCTCTGGAAGACTTTTTTTATTAGAGAAACTGGAGTACGTACTCACCCTGCTTTAAATACATGTTTTACACAAGAATATTTTATTTTATTGTGATATTTATTTTCAAGCATGAAATTTTTGTATGGAGGGTTATATTTACCAGGAAGGCTAATCAAAGAATGATTTCTAAATAGTTTGTTAATTTTTAACAAGTGTGAATGTTGTGAAACTTGATTTTTCTATAGTTTAATCATAGAAACTCCAGAATGACATTTGGTTACATATAATGTAAATTCTTTCCTTTTATTAAAAATAATTTCCCATTTCTTTCTATAATTTTGTTATGTTAATTTGTGGGCTTCTGATATAATAATTCTAACTGTCTAACTGAATTATTGAAATTATACCTAGTAATTGGAAAATATTAATTTCATGCTTGTATCACTCTGCCAGGGACTTTGCATTGCCAGGAAGGCCTCAGACTCCATCTGAATTTCCAAATCCTAACTTCCTATCCTAGCAACGTGTCAGATTCTCTAATAAAGAACCACGTCTGGTCCCTCACCTAGAAGGAATGTCTCCCTGTCCCTAAACTTCTACCCAACAAGAGGACTCATCGCTTTTAATCCTATACTTGTGTGTCTCAGAATCCCTCATGAATGGAGGGAGCTTCAGTCTTTTGTATCTTTATGCAGAAGATAAATTAATGACATTTGTTTAATGTAAAGAAAGATATGAACCAGAAAATAAATCTGCATTTGTATCCTGATCATGAAAAACAGTGGTTAAAAATAAATAAGAAAGGTTTCTTTCAACATATGTCTTGAACAAAGAAGTCAGTAATAAAACCTTAGATGATTTAAACAAATCTGACTGCTTTCAGTCATCTGCTACCAAGTGAGGCCACACAAGCACTTCAAAATCTCCTTTTGTATAATTCACTGGAAATGAAATGGGAGTGAAAGCAAAGAGATGGCTGGCAAGTTCCCTACAAGAGACCAATTCCCCGATGCTAGAGACACATTCTATGCTTATTCCTTTTAGATCTACTCAACTCTCGTAATACAAGCAATTAATTATCCAATTTCCAAGAATCTAAATCTGGTTCCACCTAACATAATGGCTAAGGACTTCAATTATAAAGTACTTCTTAAAGGCAAGAAGCAAAGAGACAGAAAGAAACAGAAATCATGAGACCCAGAGAAAGATAGAATTTTAAATGATTCCAAAAGCCTTATTGTTTTAGTTTTCTTATTAAATCTATAGTCCATTTTGAACTATTCCATGTACATGAAATGAGGTAGAGATTATGGCTTAGTTTAATTTCATCTGGATATTTTTTAGAGAGGGAGAGAGGGTGATAGAGAGAGAAAGAGAGAATCAATTTTATTTACTTTTCCATCTGGCCTTTGTTCTCCGACACTTAGTTGTGTATGTGTTGCTGGGGTTCGAACCAGAGTTCTTGCACATGCCAGGCAAGCACTTCAAGTGCTGAGTTACCCTTCCAGCCCCTCATCTAGACTTTTAACTTACCCAGCACCATGTGATAAATGATTGCCCTTTTCCCTCTGCACCATCATGTCACCTTTACAATAAATCAAGAATTTGTACATGTGTGGTTGATTTTTTAAATAGCTATTTGCTCCATTGGTCTATTTGTCTGGTATTGTGTTAAATACCTTTGAATTAACTATCGAAGTCAAATAATAAATCTTGTATCTGTTATATAAATCCTCCAGTTTTTTTCTAGTTCAAGATTGCCTTGGTTATTCATGGCCTTTGATTTTCCATAAAAAGATAGAAATAGCTTGTCAAGTTCCAACAGAAAATCCTGCTTGAACTGTGATTAGTGTATATTAGTTAAAACCAACTCATCTAAAACATTGAACCTTCCATTTCATCGACATGATATATTATTCCATGATCAAATTAAGCTAAATTATTATTTAAGCATAGGTTCTAGTCAATATTTCCTCCAATTTGTTTGCTTAGTACTGTAAAAGCTTTTAAATGATTATTCAATTTCCTGTTATCTTTTAGGACTGAGAATTCTATGTGACATGGTGCTGGCTTATGGGACACATGAGGAAGACTTAAAAAGTCTTCACATTCTTCATGAAAGGAGAAAATGTGACTGGCACTATATTTTCCTGTTTGTTATGCCTTAAAAGTAGAAGTGATCCATCACCATTCAAAGATACCACCAACTCAGGCAACAGTGAACCTAACTAAGGCAAATGGCTGCCTGTCTTCAAGCTTTTGTTATATTTAGAAGAAAACTTGACTATATAAGTTGTTCTTAACTAAGGAGAAACTATTGATAACTAATATTAAGGAATTAAGAATAAAAATATCGGATTAGAATACTATACCTTCTTTCCACATAGGAAGTATCTTATAACTAAAACTGCTAATCAAAATATCAACTAGAGGCTTTCAGTCTACTATAAATTGCAAAAATTAAAGAATTCATCAAATATAACATTATTTTGTGGTTTTTATAAAATCTATATGCCTTAAAAATTTTTGAAGTATTGATTCTTAATATAATATCTTACTTGACCTCAGAAAAGAACCTGTAGTATTTCCTTCTTCTGAACAAAAGTTTCAGGGTGTGTTAATTAGCTTTTGTATCACTGTAACCAACGTACCTACAAGAGCTTCTTAGAGGAGAAAAGGTTTGTTTGGGATTCATGGTTTCAAAGGTATCAATCAGTCCTTAGATGGATGACTCTGTTGTTCTGGGCCCAAGATGGAAGGGCCCAAAGGAGAAAAGCTGCTCAGCTCATGGAAGGGTCAGAAAGTAGAGAGGGGATGAAAGGAGGGGGAGAGATGCAGGAATAATGCTTCCCAGGCAAGCCCACAGTGACTTACTTCCTCCAGCCACAACACTCCTGTCTGCAGGTACCAACCAGTCAGCCCATTCAAATCATCTGTACTGATTATGTTACAACTCTGCTAATCTATTAATTTCGCCTATTAATATTCTTGCATTAACAGGAACTTTTGGCGATACCACATATACAAACTTTTGAGGATACTTCACATTACTCTCAACATCTGCATGATTAGTAAGACAAATAGAACAAAACCCCTAATGGTTGGAACACTATGTTTTTACTTTAAATATTTATCCAATTATGATGAAAGAGTGATTTACCAACTATGAATAACTACTTTTTCCTTCAAATGATTTTGGTTTAACTATTTTGGAAATATTTCAATATATATCTTATTTTCTTAAATTTTATAACTACATGCAAAAAATGAAGTGTTTTTAAAATTATCCCAAAAATCACAAAATGTGTCTTTCTTCTTATGAGTAGGATAGTATGTGCTAAATAAAAGCAAAATGCATCCAGAGACTAATACGCAGTTTATAGATATAGAATTTATATTTATCATAAAAATTTGCACTAGATCATATCTCATAGACATAGAAATCTTTTCCAGGAATTTCTGGATTCATAAAAATTTATATTTTGAAAAATATTTCTAAATACTATATTGATGCTTATTTTTTATTAGAAGTATATAGAGATACAATTGAGGGGGAAACATTATCAAACCATCAATAACCAATGAATATATACTTTGTTATCCAGGGGTAATGCCAAAACATGGATGACCACCTTGGGTTTCACCTGTTGCTGTTTCCCCCAGAAGAACTCTTCCGTTAAATGGCTTTCTTGTGGAGGAATGACATCTGCTTCTGGGATGGTTCCCCCATCTTCCCAATCTCCAGTCTCCTAGGAGTTCTTCATATACCCTCCTCTCTCCCCATCCTCCTCCCTACACCTCCAAGTATCCTAGAGAGCTATCCCCCTATTACTCTGAAAGTCATTCAATTTGAAGTTTTGTTAGGTTAGCCGTCTGCCTACTGCTTCCCCATATGTGCTAGCATCAACAGATGAGATAAACCATTCGGCCCCTGAGTCTCTGAGCTTGGGAGACTTCACTAAGCATAATTCTATCCATCTCCATCCATTTGATTTCAAAAGCCATAATATCGTCCTCTCTAATGACTGAGTAGTATTCCATAGTATATATGTACCAAAGCTTTTGTATCCACTCGTCGAGTGAGGGGCATCTGGGTTGGTTCCATAGTCTAGCTATAGTAAATTGAGCTGCTATAAACATTGATGAAGCCACATCGCTATAATACGCTGATTCTAAGTCTTTTGGGAAAATTCCCAGGAGTGGGATAGCTGGGTCATAAGGTGGTTCCATCCTTAATTTTTTGAGAATTCTCCATACAGCTTTCCATAGTGGCTGAACCAGTTTGCAGTCCCACCAGCAGTGTAACAGTGTTCCTCTTTTTCCACAGCCCCTCCAGCATCTGTCGTTGTTTGTATTTTTCATTTTTGCCCCTCTGACAGGAGTGAGGTGGTATCTCATGGAAGTTTTGATTTGCATTTCCCTTATAACTAATGATGTAGAGCATTTTTTCATATATTTATATTGATGCTTATTTGGAAAAAAAATTAGTCAATAACATCTCTGTGTTAATTATGAGTTAGAAGGCATTTTTCAGGGTAATACTAATTAAAAATGGAATTAATGAAACCAAAATATATTCTGTAACCCAGTCACCCAAGTACAAATACCGATAGTTATTTTCAAAAGGATCATGTAGAAGATATACTATTTAAGTACAAATTCCCACAATTTGCAACTAAAATAAATAGCAGTGAAAAGGAGATGACCTACTTTTCATGGTGACCTGTACCATATTCATTACTAGAGAGAGGAACATAAGTTCACAATACTGTGTAAGTGTTCCATTGTACAATTTCAGCAAGTAATGCGTGGTTGTTAGGTTACCTGGCACACTGGCCCATAGTTTCCCTGGCACACTGGCCCATAGTTTCCGTTTATTTGTTAAAGATGGTATGTTATTCAGCTTTCTGTTGCTGTGACCAAAATAACTAACAGGAACAGCTTAGAGGAGGAAAGATTTATTTTGGCTCAAGGTGTCAGATGTTCCATTCCATAGTTGGCTGACTCCATCGCATTGGGCCGGAGGTGAGGCATAATCTCATAGTCAGGAAGTTGGAGTAAAGGAGTGAAGGAAAGGGCTAGGACCAAGTATAGTCCTTAAGGTCATGCCCTCAGTGACATAATTTCTCCAACCCTGGCCACTTTCCTACAGTTGCCACCCCTTAGTCCATTCAAATTATTAACCCATCAAATAGACTTATTCATTGATGAGGCTGCCGTCCTCATGCCCATCATTTCATAAGAGCCTCACCGCTGGACACTGCTGCATTGCCTACAACATCTCAGCTTTTAGGGGACATCCCAGATCCAATCCATAACAGATAGAGACCTTCTGAAATGTGGCTCTGGCCCACAGCTTCATTCATCTGATATTTTCAATATTATAATTGTACCCCTGATGATCACACTCGTATGCTGTCTGTGTTATCCTACTCCAAGTTTTAAAATAGTTATTAAAAAGCTCAAAGGATTTTTAATAAGCTATTTTATGAGCTAAAGAGTTATAACAATAACTAGTACCCAGGTCCATTGTTTTACAGAAAATATTAAATTGTTCTCTTTCCTTTTACCAGTTGTCCCTTTTCATTAGTGCTCCATTTTTTCTTCTTAATTTTTAGAGCTTAGAATTCATTCATTCAGGTAAATGAGCTTTTGAATAAACATTAATTTTACTGACTTATTGGACTTTTAAATTCAAATGATTATAGGGACTACATGGGTTAAGTAAGGCATATTTAAACAAATATGTCAGGTGTGATAAAATAGAGAACACATGTTCTATTTAGAGAAAGCAAGATCTAGTGAATTAGTCATTTGGGAATTGTGGAATAGTTTTTGCAACAACTTCTGATTTTCCAGGAGAAGTCCTAAACTATTTGAATGAAATATTCAAATTTCAAATGTTGGCAGCTGAATCAAACTTAATAGGAAACTAACAACTTCACTATACAGGATATTACTTGTTAAATTAAGCAATACATATTTGTGTGTTTTAGTCAGTATTATGCTTTTCTCTTCTGTGCCATATAGACAAAATCAGTGGGATGTGCATAAATATATCATTCTTTGTCTCTTCCCACCTGTTTAAATGCTTGCTTTGGGGCTAAACAGAAAAATCCTGCTGTCTTCTTTGTCCAACAAGGAAATTTTAACTCCTATAAAAATTTGGTTTATAGCACTGGTTCTCAGCTAGAAGGCATTTGTCCCCTCAGGACCATTTTAGATTTCACAGTGGGAAGATGGGAGCTTTTAATGGCATCTAGTGAGTAAAAACTAGGGATGCATTAATCATTAGACAATGCACAGCACAGCCCCATAACAAAGACATGATCAGCACTAATGTCAATAAGACTAAAGTTAAGCAACCCCTGTTTATAAGATTCTCAGGTCCTCAACAGTTCCTAAAATTCTTACATGAACATATTAAGTGATGAATGGAATTGAAAGGAATTGGATTAGAAGATGCAAAAGGACTTATGGGACATAGGATAAAGTTCTCAATCTCCAAAAAGTTTTAATTTTTACCCACTTAACTGGTGAAAAACAATCTGAAATAGAGTGCTTCATCTTATTTCAATTTTATTATTCTTATAAGGCCTTCATGATAGAAACACTTGAGAAAAAGGAGGAAAATCATTCCTATTAATTTTTCTGCACCTGAAGTCCAGATGTTTTAAGTCTTTAATTTGTTCTTCATGACTAAAGTTAATCTATCTAGCTGTAAAATATACTATAATTAGTAATACTTGATTGATCAGTGACATTTCAGTATTTCTGAATTTTGTAAATGCAATGGTATGTAATAAATATTATTATTACTATTATTAGCATCATTATTTTTCAGCTCTAAACCATTGTATTTTCAGTGATGTTTTAATAGGATTTCCTATTTAAATTTCTTTTGTTATCCTTTAAAGAATTGGAAATTTATTCCAAAAGTTTTGAGCACTCAAAACTAAATAATTACAGGCTAAAACTGTAATATCATTGCAATGAGGTAAATGAGTCATTTGCATGTCTTTTTTCATTTTCTGGTATATAATTACTAGAGAACTTAAGTTTTACTAATAAAACTATATTTTAAAGCAAATTACCTAGTGATAAGAATCTGGATGCCCAGCAGATATGACTAGTTTTGTTCCCCCCTTGAGCTCAGGAAGCATAAATTGAGCCAGTCCCTCATGTGAAAGGTTTCTTGCATTTTCTAATTCATAATCGTTGTAAATTATCTGCTTTCAATTTTATTGAAATTTATATTGTATATTTCAGGGACACACCATATAGTTGCTGTAAAACATTTAAGGTTTCAAGAGGCCTTAGAGTGAATCAGATATTCTTAATTTCTGCAATGCATCAAATTCATTTAGACAGAGAAGTTTGTCACTTTGAAAAATTCAGTTCATCATATTCTGTAATCAAAAAGTACACTAATTTCACTCAATTAATTGTCTTAAAAGCAGGATTGGCTAGGTTTAATGTAATTAAACTATCTACTGATATCCAACTAAACTATCGACTGATATCCAGATACAGTTATGCTTCTTTTTTTTCCTTGTGTGTATGGGTTGATTTCTTTTGGTTTACGTCTGTTAAGAGTATTTAATTGTACTCACTTAATTTTTTACTTCTGTGAGTTTTAGCAGCATATTGCCACAGAATTTAGGTGATTTCAGATTATTTGAATCTTAACAAGGATCCCAAGAAATGGGCATTTCAAAGTTAACTAAATATTTCAGATTTCTCCAACTTTTAGAACACTTAAATGAAAAGAGGAAAAATTTTAGCCAAGAATAAAAAGTATGGGAATTCTTATACTCTTAGTAGCATGCAGTCTCTGCTAACATAAAAGTGGTTAAAAATTAAGAGTTGTGTGAAATTTTCCTATTAACCTTAAGAATTATACCATATAGGTCAATATATGGACAAGTAAAGAATTATGAATCTTTAACTTCCATGAGAAGCCCAGCTAACACAGGGGTAAAGTAAGGGAAACATGGAATCCGGGAAACCCAAAGAGGGGAAATCACGAACTGGCATCAACCTTGTCTTGCTCTGTCTTTATGCATGTGATCATGATTATGTGGCAACAATTCCCTCCTATGTGTATGACTATGTTGAATTAAAAAAAAATTGTGAATCTTCTGAAAAGACAAAGCTCATATATAGTGTAATGACATATTTGTTGCAGGAATCTCATACAAAATTCCTTGGTATTATGTCTCTCTTTTCCTTCAGGAAGACGTTCAAATAAAAGGTTGATTTATGTGTGTATATATAACTTTATTAATTATTAAATTACTGTGACTACTTATAGTAATATTGAATACTCAGAAATTATCATTCATAATTAGAACGGCATATTTTATCTCCATTTAATAAAAATATTCCTTTCAACACCATTGAAAGCTTGAATATTGTATACATATTAATTCACACATTGACTTAGCACTGCTTTTAGACCTGGATGAGTTAGGTCTCTTCCCTAACCCTTTTACCTCAGAGAATGTGTACATCAAGGAGCTTTTTCAAAATTTTTCAAGTTTTGGAGCACAGACTTTGCTTAGCATGAGTGAGTCTCTGGGTTTGGGCCCGGGTACTAAAATAAATACATAAATAAATTTTAAAAAATTATGTCTTCCTCTTATGCTGGGGTGGTTCAAGAACACACTGCCATCTGGGCAAAGTAGCACCCTTTTCTCTACTTGAGACATTTTCTGACCCTCCATCCAGTATACAGGCGTTAAAAGCTCAGACTCACTCAACCTACCTGGTCTTCCCAGGTCTTCCCAGGTCCTGATTACAGCCTGGTAGGAGGGTTGTTGTAGCTCTTTGGAAAGATTTTTTATTTTCTATGAGGGGGTCTCATAGAATTCAGCTACTATAGTGATGTGGACACATCACCTTGGGTGACTCTCACTGACATTGGACGTAAGGCAAGTTAAAGGTACTGGGTTGCTGATAAAGGTACTGGGTGGTGACCCTTGGGGTGGGGTCACACATGCCGCAGGTGTGGACCTGTGCGTTCGGACCTTGTTCCGAACATGGTGCCACCTCTAACAAACAGCACCCAGTGGTGCCAGGGTTGTGGGAGCTGACTTTGATCCCAAATGCTCTTGTTTCTGACACCCAGGGAGATCACTCCATCCCCTTAGTAGGCTTTCTGCCACATGTCAGGCACAATTTCCTACAAAAACTTTAGAGAATCAAGCCCAATATTTCCTTTGTCTTCTCTTTTTGATCAATGTGATAGTGTTATAAGATTCTGAGTTGATCTTAAACTATGCCAGACAGATATTCCTTAAACTGATGTCACCACCATTGTTCTGAGTCTCATTTCTCCTGCTCAATGGATGCAGCAAGTGAAATCAGAAAAGTGGTCAACACTTAAGAGCCACCCTCTAGAAATGCAATGAATGTACAGTTTTAGAGAAAAGAATGAATGAATGTTCTGTTTCTCTGTTCTTTCATTATGCTGTAACATTTTGAATGATAAATTTAGCATTAAAGGGCTGGAGTGGTGGTTCAGCAGTTACGGCACTTGCCCGGCGTGCACAAGTACACGGGACCGAACCCCAGTACCCACGTACACAACTAAGTGTCAGAGCAACGAAAGTTATGTGAAAAACTCAATAAAAATTGATTCTCTCTCAAAAAAATTAGCATGAAAATAAGTTAGTATTCAGATTTTTTCTGAATTCAGATATATTCTGATAGGACTATCACTTATAGTAATTATCAATGGAATGCAGTCATGGTCTTTGAGGAAATCATTGAAAGCCAATATTCCTGCCCAACACAACAGATCCTGGAGCTTAAGAAGTACTAATACAATCAACGGTACATAAAGAAAGACAGGGAATTCACTACAGAGCTTAAAATACCTGTATTATTTCAACACGGATTCCAAAGAGCCATAGCATTATGATACGTAACTGCTTTGTCAACTATTTTATAAGGGTAGGAGGAATGAAATTGGATGACAACTTTTGAAAACAAAAAACGAATAAAAATAGTCTCTGGATTGGAATTAGAGAAGTTGGTGCCTGTACACTTTGAAGAAATTCCTTGTGCACTGGGTTAACAATAAATTCATATATAAATACTTTTATAGCCATGATCATAAATAATCATCAGTAAATTACCATAAATTAAAAGTGTTCACAAATTTTGCAACATATTTTAACTCTTATTGCTTCTGTAGACTGGGGTCCACCACACACAAGGGAATGGATCCTGGATTGACCATTTGTCTTTTGGAATTTGATAGGTATTAATATGTAAATAAAGTACTCTATCAAGAGAAATGACAAAGTAAGACCATGAGGTAGGACATAGTATAATGGACCAAAAAAATCCAATGTTCAACATATAAAAATTATACAAGTTTTAAATATGAATCTTTCAAATTCAGAATATCTTTTTCACATAGTTTGTTTTAAAGAGACTAAAATGTACTTCATTGATCCACTTTATTAAACAATTTTTCCTCTGTATCAGTATTATGTTATGTGGCTTTTTCTTTTTTTTTTCTTAACAAGCAACCACAATGTTTTGAAAATTACATACACCAGTCAGACCAGCCTTCTGGCAAAAACAACTATAGAACTTCATAAAATATATGAAGCAATTCCATTCAGAGGGCCAGAGGTAAGAAACAGAACAACAGATCGGGAAATGCATAGGAAAGTCCAACCATACTGGCTTTCTTCAAGAAAGCACTTTCCAGATGCAGTGTGAAGCAGCAGACCTAAATAGGGCATTGGGCCCCCCTGAGCTGGGAAGGTAAGGACTGGAGTTCTCCTCTCAGCTTACTCTCATCCACTGGGAAAGAGGACCTGCAGAAATTTCACATGAGGTTCTTCGGTGTTTAACCACGTGCTAAGCTGTGCATGCTCCAAGTGAAACTCAAGGAGGCCTAGACTTGACCTCCAATATTACAATAAATTTTTGACTGATTCTTCTTTTTTTAACTTTTTATTGAGGCATTGAGTTATTGTACAATCATAAATTCATTTAAAATAACAATGATATGCGTATGTTCTTAAACCAGAATTACCCCATCACCCACATCCCAGTCTCTTGATCCATCTATATTGTGTCCCTACATGTGATATAAATGCTTACGTTGTGCATTCTTCTTAGTCTATTTTTCTGTTAGCCACCTTCCTCCCAAATGTGCCACAGAGAAACCACTCTGTGTGTGCTGTCAGTCCCTGGAGAGGCCTTTCCTCCCTTGTTTTCCCTGTTATTTGGTTTATCTTTAACAAGCTCAAAAATTATAACTTTATAGCTTTTCCAGCCACTTTTAGCTTCTAGAAAGGACAAGGCACTTTTTCCAGTTTTCAACAAGCTATGTAGAAACAGATATTTCATTCAAGTAATTTTCAATAAAGTTGCCAAAGTAATTAAACTGGGAAAAGAAAGTCTTTTCAGCAAATATTACAGAGGTAATGCAATAGTCCATAGGAAAAAAAAAAAAAAGAAGAAGTTCATCTACTATTTCAACTCATACATAAAAATGATCTTGAGATGGATTATAAACCTAAATGTCAAAGGTAATGCCTTAAAATTTCTTGAGGACAACATGGAAAAGAATCTTTATGATTTATAACTAAATACTGATTTCTTAGGCTGGACACAAAAAGCAAATCTATACCATTTTTAAAGTGCTAAATTGTAATTTATTAAAATTAAAATTGTATGTTAATAAGGGAGAGACACCATGAAGGAGATGGCAAACCTCAGGTGGGAGAAAATATTTGCAAAATATGTAAATGACATGTAACCAACTTACTTTTTGTGATGTATAAATTGCTCCTGCAATTCAGCCATATAAAAGCAAAGAACTTAATAAAAATGGATAAAAAGTCTTGAACACAAAGACTTAACACAAATAGTATGGCCAATAAAAATTTTTAAAAATGTGCTCAATCATCATTACTCATTAGGGAAATACAAGTGAAAATCACAATGAGATATTCATAAGCAGTATCAAAAATGTGTAAACATGAAACAACTGATAACAACAAATATTAGAAGAGATGCAGAGCTGTTGAACTCTCATAAACCCTGGGAAGAATCGTAAAATGGTGCAAGTACTTTGAGACAGTTTCTCTAAATTTCAATGTTAGATCTATATTGTATCATGATCCAGCACTTCCAGTCCTAGGTATTTCCCAAGAGAAATAAAAACTTTAGCCTTAAGAAAAGCTTGATCAAAATTGTTCATAGTAGCTTGTCTCACAATTGCCAATAATGAAAAAAACTCCACTATTCAATATCATGAATAAATAAACTGTAGTCTAATGGTGAAATATTCATCAATAAAGGGCAAAAACCATTTACACAAATACAATAAATGATTCTCACAAACATTTTTTGTGTAAATCATGCTAAACAAATTAATGATGTATGATTTTATTATTGAGAAAAAGTGATTATGAGCTATAGATTAGGTAACAGTTTCATTTCAATATTGACTTTGATAAGTACATTGTGCTCTGAAAGAAAATCCTGTTGTTCTTCAGAAAGACATAGTAAATTATTTAGTAGTATAGAAAGTACGGTATCCCAATCCTGCTCTTAGAAGTTTAAGAAAAAATAATGTGTGTATGCAAATGTGCATGTATACATGTAAGAAAGAGTGAAAGCAACAGAGAAAGGAAGATAATAAAGCAAGTGTAGAAAAATATAAGTAACGGAAACTGCCTAAAGGGTGCTTGGAAGTTCCTATTCTTGCCACTTAGCTGTAAGTAAAATATCAGAATTTTAAAGTTCTAAGGAATAACATGCATTATAAAACTAAAATGCATATGAGGTCCTTTAAAACTCAAAGTCTATTTAATGTCAGAGGTGATTGCACAAGGCTAAGATATTTTACCCTCAAATTTTGATTGAGATGTTTAGGTATGGCACTATTTATTGTTTTCTTTTGTTATGGTTTCTGAGTGGGTAGGGTGTGGCTGGAGGAGGTGGGACTTTGGGCACTCGTCTTTGGGGTATACATTTTATATCGAATGAATGAGGGCTCTCTCTCTCTCTCTCTCTCTTTGCTTCCTGGTCATCATGTGGGCTGCTTCCCTCCTCCACACTCTTCCACCATTATGGTCAGCCTCACCTCAAGCCCCAAGGTATGGACCCAGCTATCTATGAACAAAGACATGAACCCTCAAATAAACTTTCCTAAAATTGTTCTTGTCATGTGTTTTAGTCACAGCAGCGGAAAGGCTGACTAAATCATTCAGCTCTTTTTATTTTTTAATTAGAGAAAGGATTTTGTTAAGTTGCTGAGACTGGCCTCAAACCTGTGATCCTCCTGCCTCAGTCTCCGGAGCCACTGAACTTACAGGTATGTCCCACCACACCCAGCACACCATTTGTCCATAATAGCTAGAACACTGTGTACCTTTGAAAATTGGTGTAAAGCTGTCTCTTATACAAGATTAGTGAAACACCATTATAATGGTTTTAAAAACCATTCTCTCATGACCTCTGCTGAGACTTTTTAATTGAAAAATACTTACTATATATGTGGAGTATAATATAATGTTTTTATATATGCTTACCAAGTGGAATGGTTAATGTGCTCTGATTAACAAGTACATCCAATCACATTTTTGTTGTAGAAATATTTAAAATGTTCTCTTTTAGCAATTTTGAAATATGCATTGCATTATTATTTATTATAATTACTATCTGTCAGTGGGTAAGTAAATTAATGCAGTCATTATGAAAAATAATATGAAGCCTCCTCAGAAAACTAAAAATGGAACGGCCATATGACCCAGTAAACACACACTTGAGTATCCATCCATAGGGGAAGAAATAAGTATGCCAGAGAAATACCTGCATTCCCACGTTTACCACAGCACTATCCACAATATCAAAGTTATGGCAGCCACCTTGGTGCTCATCAGGAAATGAATAGCTACATAATATGTGGTATACGTACACTATGGAAAACTTTTTAGCTAAGAAAAAGGAGAAACCCTGTCATTTTTCACAACATGGGTAAACCTGAAGGCATTAAGTAAATGAGATAAGCCAGATCCAGGAGGATAAAATACTATATAATCTCACTTACATGTGGAATCTGAAAAAGGTGAACTCATAGTGCTAGAGAGTAGAATATTGGTTACCAGAGCCTAGGGGAGGGGATTCAGTGGGGATCAAGGAGACAGAATGATCGGAGTACAAAAGTTTCAGTTAGACAGGAATAATATACTTTAGGGATCTACTGCACAGAATAGTGACTGTAATAAATAATAATGCATGGTATATTTCTTGAGACTAAGTAGTGAGTATAGAAAAGTAAGTCAATGCTAAATCAATAATGAACTTGTTTCCAAGGTATTTGAATTTTATAATACAGGCATTCAAGAGCTAAAACAGGGTTTTAGGTTGGTTTTATCAGGTTCAAATTGACATTTTATAAAAAAAAAACTTTGTCAGATTGAAGGATTGGAAATTATTGGCAGCAAAAAGAACTAGGAACATGTTACTAAAATCTAAGTGATAAAAAAAAAGAACGGAAACTAAAGACAATATGGTTGTTAACCATATAGATAGATTGAGACAGAATCTAAACAACTTGTCACTGATTCAGTAGGGTGACAAAGAGGAAGAAATTAAGCATGTATTTCATGAGAGAGGAAATAGAAGAGTAAGAGCAGATTAAAGGTGATTACCATCCCTATTGACGCACCGAGTCTTAGTTCTCTCTGTGCAATGGCAAACTTGAAATAATCAGCACAGATCTGGAACTCCAGAGGAGATTTGGGCTGGAATCCTGGGTAAGGAAGGCCCAAACAGATAGATCTGTCTCTGGCTATGAAGCACTGAGCAAGTAATTAACTCTTTGGATATAAAATGCTTTTAGCCCATGTGAAATTCATTGCTAAATGCCAAGCAGTGTCATGATCTTTGACTAAGCCTGCTATCAAATAGCTAGATTAAAAAGTGTTAATGATAAATGAAAACAAAAAAAAAAAAAGAAAAAGAAAACAAACCACTGGAAACAGTAAGCATTCACCCCAATTTTAGAGGAACTTTCTTCTATTTTCTCTCAAAACTTTCTTCTAACTTCAACCAAATTTTGCTTTCCTCTATGTTAATAGTGTTGGTTGTTAAATGAGAAAAAAATGTCTGTAGGCCAGTTTTCCAGGGACTGATATTATAATTCTCCAAGTTGTGTCACATTCCATGACAGACTCTGTTTAACAGTATATGACATATGGAGTTTGCTCCAAATAGGCCTCTACAGAGACTGTCAACAGGCCATTTGGACCTGTCCAAAAATCAGAGGGAGAATCATATAAACCTATTACATTTGAGATTTTTAGTGACATTAAAATTTTCTCAAAAAGTTAGTGCAAATCCCTCAAGTCTGAGCACTCCACGGATTTTGCAAAGGCTTTCTGATAAAAAAACATTCATTTAGTCAAGATGTAAATTGAAAGAAAAAGCAATAATTCTCCCACCTTATCACTAGAAAATAAACCAGAGTGTGTGCTGTGTACATTCCAGAGGGAATTTAGAAGGTAAGAAGTAAAAAATAGACGTGGAAAAACATATCAGTGTTCCAGAATGCTATCAACCACTTACTAATAGATCAAAGCAGAGCCCTCTAAAAGAGTGGATCACCTTCGGCCACTAGTGCTGGCCATATAGATAAACCTTAGAAACACATTTTCTGGATGTAGCTTCTAGTTAAAAACAAAATATATAAGCGCACTTTTCAGAAATTTTATGTTGGCATCATCCCCCCATTCTTTCTCTGATTAGTATTAGTATATCATTTGTATACTACCTAAGACAATTGTATGCATTTTGTAAATATTAACCATGAAAATGCAAATTTTACTTGATTAAAATTATACTTTTTAAAAGCATCTTCTCTGATTTTCCTTTTTTTTTTTTAAACCACTTTACTTTTAGGAATTGTGACTCTTAGTGCTAAAAAAAAATGCCATGACCATTGGCAATCTGAATACACTGTATATTTGCTTCAGACATACTACAACATATTTCAAAATAATAATCCCTACAAGGGATAATAGGTCAATGAAACTTCCAGGAGTATAAAAGGATTCTGAATATGCCCTACTATTCTAAAAAAACAATGGCCTCATCAGATCACTTAAGGAAAATAAAAAGTCTCTTTATTAAATTTAATTGAACATTATCCAAGAAATCACTGTTCCAAGGAGAGCAATCTGAGATTATCTCATTGACATTTAAACAATGCCTTTCCACATAATTAGAGTTAAGAAAATAATAGATTACGCCATATGTTCTTATCTGGTTCATGCCTCCAAAGATTTAGAGAATGGGTGTGGTTTTATAAATCTCAACAAATTAAATAAATGTTTTGGACTTGTAACTCTGTTACCTTTAGCAAAAAACGAATTACTATCAGGGGAGTCACAAAGTTAAGAGGCCCTGTAAATAAAAGAACAGAAGGCTGTCTACATCTTAACACCAAATTAGGAGAACATAAAACAGACTGCAACAGATTACTCACAGTTTGGTAAAACAGACAGTTAAATTGCTGCACTTTAACTGCAATAAATATAAAACATTTATAAACATAATTTCTTATTTTGATCATTAATTTGAAAACATAACAAAAACTTCTTTTTTTTTTAAAGAGAAAAGGACAGTGAGAGAGAGAGAGAGAGACAGAGAGAATCCATTTTTATTGAGTTCTTCACATGGCTTTCGCTTGCTCCAACACTCATTTGTGTATGTGGGTGCTGGGGTTTGAACCCGGGTACTTGCGCATGCGAGTCTAGTGCAGTAACCGCCAAGCCACTGCTCCAGCCCCAACAAAAACTTCTTGAATTTCTCAAGAAATTGAAGGTTTCTAACAACAGAATGTTGGAATTTCGAATAGTCCCCATTAATCCTATTCCAGTTTGTATTTGCTCTCACAAACCCGAATTCCCGTGTTTCTCCTCCCTCTAACCATCTGACTGAACAACAGTCTTAGCTGTATGTTCCACACTCTTGGGAATCACAGTTATATTCCTCCAAGCTTTGCTCTAATTTTTTCCCCATAAAAAGACAGTCAAGTTTTTTATTCTATAAGAAATCAATGAAAAAGTATGAACATAGATTTTTTATCTCCTATTTGTTTTTTAACTGTTATTTTTTTTCTACAAAGAAGACTTCTGATAAATGTGTACTAAATATATTTACTGTTTAGGGAATTTGTTATCCCCATCAATATAACAATGATCCAACCATGTTCTTTTCCTTCTTAAATCCAAAACAGCTTTGTGATGTGATTTGTTTCTAAACACTCATTAGTAATGTAGGGAAGCCCTATCAACTCACATAGGGCACCTCTTTTACTGATCATGGACCATAAAGCAAGCTTATTTTCAGTACTACTAGCATCAGTATGAATTTATCTCTTTCAGTGTTCACATTTGCACTCTCATAGTTTCACAACCCAGAGAAAATATATAAGGATACAAACAAAAATTCCCACTGCAAAGATAATTAGCAAAATCTCACATGGCGATGTTAATGTCTTAACATCTCCATGAATTCATTCAATCATACTTTTTAAATCATCTGAAAATAAAAAGTCAAAATCAACAACAAGAAGCTCAAATCTATGTCAACAGGAGCAAATCTAAGATTCAGGACATTCTCAGTCAGAAATCCTTAAGCTATTCTACCCAATAAACCTTCAGTCTTTCAAATCATTCAACAAAATTTTAACTCCTGTGGGCGAGTTGCTTTCATACACACATTGTTTTAGTCAGCTTTTCTGGTTATTGTGACCTAAAAACCTGACAAGAGCAACACAGAAGAAGAAAAGTTTATTTTGGCTCAGTTTCAAAGATCTCAGTCCCTAGAGGGCCAACGTGCTATCTCTGGACACAAGATGAGGCAGAACATTATGGCAAAAGGGCATGGCAGAAGAAAGCAGCTCAGAACAGGGCAATAAGGAAACAGAGAGAGAGAGTTCCACTCATCAGGGACGAAATATGTGCTCCAGAATCATACCTCCAGTGACCTACCCCCTCCAGCCCACCCTACCTGCCTACAACTACCAACTGGCTTCATGTAAACGCCTTAGACCACCTATTAGGTCATAGCTCTCATAATCTAACCATTTCAGCTCTGAACCTTTTTGCATTGTCTCACACATGAGCTTTTGGGAGACACCACATATCCACATGTCCAAACCATAACATACATCAACTATAATTCTCATTTTTTCCCTTTAGTAACATAATACAGCATATAACAATGCACTTCCTGGAAGCATGGAAACCCTCTATTGTCTGATCCTAGAACAGAAGCAGTGGACAGGAAGGGAGTAAGACAAAAACACCCAACTCCATCACCCAGACATAAACTGCCCCCCATTTTAAAAGAATCATGCTATTCAGGCTGGAAGTATATGCAGAAGAACTGGGACTCAATCTTTTTAGAATGCTGTAATACATAGGTACTTGTGTACACATATGTGTGTTCCTCTTTATTCTACTAGAATTTCCCTTCCCATCAGGTGTACCATACTGCACCTGTGTTACAAATAGGTTACAGGTGTGATAAAATATTGTTCCTTTCTGATATGATTGAGATAGGATTTTTCCACCAAAGGCTCAGTACTGAAAGTTTGATGCCCATGATAATTGTATTGAAAGGAAATGGGATCTTTAGGTGGTGGGACCCAGTGAAGGTTATTTAATCACGTGGGCATAATCCTCAGAAGAGATTAACACTCATCTCTAGGGAGTGGATTAGTATCACAAAACTTTATTACTGAGAGAGTAAGTTGTTTTAAATTAGTTTTGCTTTCTGGGTTCACACTCTTGCTGCAACTCCCGTCATGGGACCACTCTGACCACTCCCACATTTTTATGCCATTCATGATGTTGGGATGTCACACTTGGCCCTAATCAGATGCAGCCACCCATTTTTGAACTTTTCTACCTCCCAAACTGTGAGCTAAATAAATTTATCTTTTTTATAGCAATGTAAACAGTATTGAGACACTATCATTCCTTGGGACACCTGGCTATGACCTGGCACAAATTGTCCTTAGCCTGTTGCTTGTACAAATATTTTAATTTTTATGAACGTCATGAGGTTTTAAATATTTGAGGGTTTTGGGTGATTTTTTATTTTCTTAAAGAGTTGAGTTGTTGTACAATCATAAATGCTTATAAAGTAATCATATGATATACATTTTATATTTTATACAAATCCAGTCACCCCTACATTGTGCATACCCTGATTCTTCTGTATTTCTCTTATATAACAGTTATGAAGTCCATAACTGTGAATTTTCCTAAATTAAATGATTGTGAACTTTCCTGAATTAAATGATTGCAAGAGTATTATTTGACTTCTTGGGGGAGGGGTTAGAGAGTAAGTTATATTGTTGATTGTCTAACTAGATCCCTCCCTATCCTCCCTCCCTCTACCCTCCCTCCTGTCTCTCCTCTCCACCTCCTCCCCTACCTGTCTATGGTTCCCCTAGATTATGTGTTGCTACACTTTTGCTGGGTCCAATACATGACTTTCACAACCATTCACACAAGTCTGGATTTTTTCTAAATTCCACAACTGAGGAAAAATATTAGACCCTTGAGTCTGTGAGTTCAACTAACTTTGCTCAGCATGAATATGAATTCTTCCATTGCCATCCATTTATCTTCAAAGGCCACAATATCATTGTTTCTAAAAGCTGAGTAGAATTCCAATATATATATATTGGAATTCTACTTTTGGATCCATTCATCCAGTGAGTGGCATCTGGATTGGTGTCATAATGTAGCTATTGTAACTTGAGCTGCTATGAACATAAATTTTATCAACATAGACTTTGCTACATTATAATGTTCTGATTCTAACTCCTCTGGGGAAATACCCAGAAGAGAAATAGCTGGTTTGTATGATGGATGCAACCCTAATTTTCTGAGGAGTCTCCACACTGCTTTCCAGAGTGGATGTACCAGTCTGAGGTTCCACCAACAGTGTGCTAGTGTTCCTCTTTCCATGCAATCCTTCCAGCATCTGTTATTGTTTATATTCTTCATCTTTGCCAATCTGACCTGAGTGAGGTGAAATCTTAATAATTACTAGTGATTTAGAACACTTTCTCATGTATTCATCAGCTTGTTTGATTTCCTCTGTTGAGAAATTTCTGTATAGCTCTCTGTCCCATTTATGATTGGATTGTTTGTGGTTTTTATATTAAGCTTTTTGAGTTCTTCATAAATTTTGGATACTAGTCCTTTCTCAGAGGAATCCCAGGCCATGATTATTTCCCATTCTTTGGGTTCTCAACAGTTTTGACCAATTCCTTGACTGAGCAAAAGCTTTTTAATTTAATGGCATCACATTCAATGATTCTTGACTTTAATTCATTTACTTTGGGAATCTTGTTGAGAAAGTCATTGCCTATTCCCATATGCTAGAGTGTTAGTCCTAATTTTTCTTCTAGCAGTTGTATGGTAGCTGGTTTAACTCCTAGTTTTTTGATCCATTTTGATTTGATTTTAGTGCAAGTTCGGGGATAAGGGTTTAATTTGAACCTCCTGCAAAAAGCTGTCCAGTTTGTCCAGCACCATTTGTTGAATAGGTTGTCATTTCTCCATGTTATATTTTGGCCCCCTTTCTCAAAAATCAGATGCTTAAAGATTTGTGAATTTGTCTCAGTGTCTGTATTATATTTTTCATCATTCCTACTTTGATACCAGTACCAACCTATTTTTGTTACTACAGCTCTATAGTATAATTTTAGGTCTGGTATTACAAAACCATCTGTTTCATCTTTCTTGCTTAGTAATGTTTTGGCTATTCTGGGTTTCCTGGTGTTCCAAATGAATTTTAGAGTTGCTTTTGCTTTATCTGTAAAGAATGACATTGGTATCTTGATGGAGATTGCATTGAATCTTTATAGTGGTTTTGGCAGAATGGCCAATTTAATTATATATTCTGCCTAACCAAGAGCATGGAACATCTTTCTATCTTCTCAGGTCTTCTTCAATTTCTTTCTTTGATGTTCAGTACTTTTCATTATAGAAATCCTTTACTTCCCTTGTTAGATTAATTACCAAGTATATTATTCTTTTTGAGGTTATTGTTAATGGGACCAATTCTCTAATTTCTTCTTCTACCCCATTCTTTTGTCTACCACTTTGCTAAATATGTTTATTAGCTCTAGCAGTTTCTGGTGGAGTTTTTTTGGATCTTACAGATATGGGATCATGTATGTCATCAGGAAAAAAGGATAGTTTCACCTCCTTTCTTCCTACTCTTATCCCTTTGATTTCCTTCTCTTGCCTGATTGATCCAGCAAGGTTTTCAAGGTTTACATTAAATAAAAGTGGTGAGAATGGACAGCCTTGTCTTATTCCTGAGTTTAGTGGAAATGCTTTCAGCTTTTCTCAGGTTAGTATTATACTAGCTGAGGGTTTGTCATATATGGCCTTTATATAGTTAAGATAAGATCCCTGTCTTCTCTAGAGTTTTGAGCATAAATGGATGCTGCAATTTATTGAACAACTTTTCTGCATTAATGGAGATGATCATATGGGTTTTGTCCTTAATTCTGTTTAAGTTATGAATCATATGTATTGATTTGCATATGTTAAAACAGTGTTGCATATATGGAATGAAGCTCACTTGATTGTGATGAATTATCTCCTTGATGTGTTTTTTTAATGTGGTTTGCTTAATTTTCTTGCATTGATGTTCATCAGGAATATTGGTCTGTAGTTGTTTTTTTTTGATGTGTCTTTGTTGGGTTTTGTTATCAGAGTCATGGTTGTCTCATAAAAAAATGTTTCAGAGAGTTCCATCTTTTTCAGTTTCTTGAAATAGCTTAATAAGGAGAGGTGTAAGCTCCTCATAAGTGAGGTAAAATTCAGCAGGGAACTCATCAGGTCATGGGCTTTTCTTCTTTGGAAGGCTTTTAATTGCTTTACGGATTTCAGTGCCTGTTATTGGACTGTTTAGGATCTCAATATTGTCCTGCATCAATTTGGGGATGGTGTATTTGTCTAAAAATGTATCCCTGTCTTACAGATTGTCTAATTTAGAGAAGTATAGTTTTTCAAATTATGTCCCGATAATCCGTTTGATTTCCATAGGCTCAGTGGTGATCACCCCCTTTTAATTTGTGATTTTGTTCATTTGCTTCATTTCCTTCCTTCAAATTTAGTGAGATTGGCAAGGGTCTGTCAATTTTATTTATTTTTTTAAAGAATCAGCTCTTTGTTTTGTCAATTCTTTTTATTTATTTATTTTGAGGTATAGTGAGACAGAGAGAGAGAGAAAGAGAGAATCAGTTCTATTTAGTTTTTCATGTGGCTTTCATTGATCAAACACTGTTGTGTGCATGGTGCTGGGGTTCAAACCCACATCCTCAAGCATGCCACACAAGTACCATAACTGCTGAGCCATGGGTCTCAATTTTGTTGATTTCAGTTCTGAACTTGATTATTTCCTGTCTTCAGCTAGCTTTGGGATTAGATTTTTCTTCCCTTTTTAGGGATTTGAGGTGGAGCATAGGGTTACTTATTGGAGATCTCTCTTAGTTTTTAATGTAGCCACTCAGTGCCATAAATTTTCCCCTTAAGAAAGTTTTCATGCTGTCCCTAAGGTTTTAATATGTTGTTTCTTCATTCTGATTCTCATCAAATGATTTCTTGATTTCTGCTCTCATGTTTTCTTGGATCTGTTTTCATTTAATAGAGTGTTATATTCAATCTCCATGTATATGTGTGTTTTCTGTTATAATGTGTGCTGTTAATTGCTAGAGTCACAGAATAATGGTCTGATAGGACCAATGGAATAATATTTGCTTTTTTAAATTTGCTGAGATTTCCTTTTGATCTAGAATATGATCTATTTTGGAGAAGGATCTATGTGTGGCTGAGAAGAAGAATATGTTTTTATAATTATATTTTTCTGTTTTATTGTTCCCTTTACTAAGATGTCATGGCCTTTTTTTTCTCTTCTGATTAGTTTATGTTGGAAATCTACTTTGTCAAATATAAGTATTGCAACACCAGCTGCACCTGGTAGAGTTTTATCCATTCTTTCACCCTCAATCTTTAGGTGTCATTGGCTGTAAAGAGGATTCTTGCAAGCAGCATATTGTTGGATTGTATTTTCTGATTCAATCTGCTAATCTATGTCTTTTGATTGCTGCATTGAGACCATTCACGTTTGGTGTTTGGATGGTTATGTGGTTGTAGTTCATAGTCTTTTTTTTTTTTTTTTGTTAGTGAGTTCTGTGCTTTCTTGGTTGTCTTCTGATAATGAGTACTCTTATTGAATTTCCTGTTTGTGGGTTTTAAGAAGTGTTTCCTTGTTGTATCTGGAGTTTATCTTTGAGTATTCTATGTAGTGCTGGTTTTCTATTCATGAATGCTGCAAGTTTGATCGTACTGCAAAATGTTTTTATTTCCCTATCAACTCTGCAGCTGAGTTTTACTAGGTACAATAATCTTGGCTGCAGGTTGTGGTCATTCAGACACTGAAAGATCTCTTTGCAGGATCTTCTTGTTTCTAGAGCCTGAGCTGGAAAGTCAGATGTGATCCTTAATGGTTTGCCTCTGACTGTAATTTGGCATTTCTGTCTTGCCACTTTTAATACTCTCACCTTGATTTCCCTGTTATACATTTTGAATATAATGTGTCTTGGTGAACTTCTCATTTAATTAAGCCTACTGGATGTCCTGCATATTTCTTGAATGAGCATTTCTGACTCTACTCTGATATGAAAACATTTTTCTTTAACTATTTCCTTGAGAATGTCCATTATACCATTTGTTTGTTTTTCAATTTTTTCCTATATCCCAGTTATTCTTAGACTGTTTCTTCCGAGTTCATCCCAGACATTTTGAAAATTCCGCTCATTTTCTGTGAGTTTTTTTTTTCTTTTTTGTCATCTAGGTGCTCAAGCTTAGCCTATCCTTATTCTCTGAAGTTCTTTCTTGGGACTGGAACAGTGGCTCAGTGGTTACCATGCTTGCCTGGTGTGCACGAGGATGTAGGTTTGAACCCCACCACCAAGTACACAAAGAAGTGTTGGAGCAATGAATGCATGTAACACTAAATAAAATTCTCTCTTTCTCTCACTGTCCCTCTCTCTCTTTAACAAAAAAAAAGAAGTTATTTCTTTAAGAGCTGAGGTTCTGTTTTCTATAGAAGTTAGTCTATTATTAAATTCATCCACTTCATCTGAAGTGATTGACTATAGATCTTGGCTCTGTCAATTCCTTTTTCAGTATGTTCATTTCCTTGATAATAGAGTTTTTTATCTCTTGAGTTTTTGTGGTTTTTTTTGTTTTTGTTTTTGTTTTTTACTTAGTCCTTTCGTTAAGTCTTCTTCTACTTCATACTTCCTTTAAGTAATCAGGTCATTGATACTTTATTCTAGGTTTTCATCCCAGTCTTTGTCAATGGGCTCCTTGGCAGGGGAGTTGTGTGTTTGAGGGGAACCTTTTCTAGATCGATTCTTTATCTTTGAAAAGCTTCTCCTGGATCTTTGAATTGAGAATCCCTGTGTGGAAGCAAAGCAAGTCTCTTGTTGCTTCCTCCCTGCAGGTCCCGTGTTGGGTCAGACACCACCTCTTTGATGACGACCACCTTCTTGCAGAATGCTGCTTCTGCCTGGATCCTTGTTTTGTTTCACCTTTTGGATCTAGGTTCCAGGTCTCAGATTTGTAACCTGGTTGGGCTCCTGGGCAGCCTGGTAGGTTGTTGAAACTAGAGGTGCATCACTGGGTTCTGGTATCCCAGAAGGATGGGGTATGCTGGAGTAGACCAGCCTACAAGCCACACAGGGAACTGGGACCCTTGGTAGTGAGGATAGGCTTAAAATATCTGGATCTGACCAGTATGCAGAACACCAGGTAGTGTCCAGGTGTGAGATCCTTGAGGTGTCTGGTGTGCCTCCCAGGGCCAGAGTTCTGGGTATGAGCAGAGGCCGTGGATTCTAGGCATATGGTCCTCAGGGTGTCTTGTTTACATGCTGTGCCAGAGTTGCAGTCCTTGGCATGCATGGTGGTGGGGCTGTGTCTGGGCATGGGGCCAGAATCCTGGACACATGCAGAGGCAATGCAGTGTATGGGTGCAGGGTCTTTGGGGTCTCCCATGCACCTGCCAGGGCATGCTCATGGGTGGGGCTGGGGCTGGACTTGGACAAGAGTCATAAGCAACACAGCTCAGTAGCAGGGAGGGAGCCAGGCATGGGATCCTCAGAGTGTCCTGTATGCCTACCAAGACCAGGGCAAAGTCTTTTGCTTTTTTAAATATTTGTAAGCACTCATATGCAACTGCCTCCTTCTTTCTGGGCAAGTGAAATCTTTACCTAATACAGAGAAAGAAGGGAATTAAAAATCAAGCAAATAGATTCTAACTGATCTTATATTCTCCATAATTAACTTTTAATGTCATAAACTCTATTCTCCATATCCTTTGGGTCTTTAGTAATTCTAAAGCTAAAATTTAACTCTTTTGTCATCTGCTTTTTTGGGGCAATTACTGTTACTGACTGGATGGGAGAATGGCTTTGAACCCTTGGAAGCAACTATCAGAGTCCAAGTGCAGGTCTATTATTATATCCCAGTAATAACTGATTGTCTTTATGCAGTGTCTTCTTAAAGATTCAATCACGCTTTCAATTTAACTGAAATGTATTCAAACCAAATTCACCTAAAAACTCAAGGAAGGGAAATGGGTTTATGGAGAAGAGAAATACCAAGATAAGAGGTATAATAAGCCATTTGGGGCAAGAACCAAGGGTACCCTCTTTGCATCACTTATACCACTTGCTCTTTCTAGATTTCAGATTCATTCTTCCTTCACTTTTCTCTTTGTACATAGTTATTTCCCTAATTATTTCATTCTTAAACTCTGAAGAGACAAATTTACACCACTTTTCTCCTGAAACCTCCAATACCCCTACTCACATCTCACTCTCCACTGATAATCTCACTTTATATTGTACTGAACAATAAAATAAGAGGGGGGAAGAAAGTACTTACACATTCCTTTACCATCACGCTTACCAACTGGCTTATGTCTGTCCCCACAGGCACCAACCACATTCTTGGTGCAATGCTCAAGTTTTTTCCTACATACAGTGAACTTTCATTAGTGAACAAAATCACTTTTCTCTCAGCCGTTCAAGCTCATGAATCCTATAACTACCATCATAGTTTTCCCACTTTCTACTAAATTGATCCCATACTTGTACATATTCAAGTTATAATATTTTGAAATATCCCATTTTAATAAAATAACACCTTTACCCACAGTCTCCTTTTTAGCCTCTATCTTCTCTTCATCTGCTTTCATAAAAACACTGTACTCATTGTCCAGATCCATTGCTCCCTTTTCCTTCTTAAACTTACTTCAACCATGCCCTTCTTTCCACATATCTTGAAAATTGCCCTTGTCAACCACTCTGCTAACCTTTAGATTCACATTTTGGTGTCTACCCTATATATTCATTTCCATGTCTAATAGGCATATTAAATTTAGCATATTGCAAAGCAAGCTATTGATTCCATTGCCTGCTTCAACACCAAACTAACTTGCTTCTCCTCAAGACTTCCCAATTCCAGAAGTGGAGCCACAGTCTCTAGGGAGTTCTTCCAGTGAATCAACTCTTTGTGCAAAATCTCGGATCCAAACTGCCAGTAAATTCTCTCAGATCTATTTTCAATATGTTTTGAATCTAATCCTCAGCATATTCACCACTACCATTTTAATCAAAGCCATTGTCTTTTTACTTCATCATCAAGGTAGTATATTAATTGATTTCCCTGTTTCCTTTTTTAATTGGCTACCACAATGATGATTTAACAATGCAAATGACTGGTTTTATTAAAATTCTCCTGAAGTTTAACAGTGCCCTTAGGATGATTACTCCTGCTCTTGACTGTATCTCCAGTTTCATCTCCTACCATCTTCTCCCTTGGGCACTTTACTCCAATCATTCTCCTCGAATTAGAGCTTTTGTGCTTGCTACTTTCCCTTCCTGGATCATTACTCCTACAACATTTCACATGATTTTCTCCTCACTTCATTCAAGTATCTGATCAAATGTTACCAGCTCAGAAAGTCAGACCCTTGACTACAATATTCAAAGTATTTCCTCCCTTTACTATTAACTTATTCTACTTTAATTTCATTGTAAAATTAAATTCATCTTAACATTACTTACATAATTACTTCAATAACCTAAATATCTTTTTAAATGTTAACACACAAGTTCAATTTATTTACTGTGCTACTGCTTTATCACTTAAGAAATGGTAGGTACACAATCATTACTTGCACGTAAAAAAAGAAAAGTAACAGAAAATAGCTATTCGAATAACACTCAGAATAGCACCAAGTGCTGAACGCAGCTTCACAAAGTCTCCATGTTATGTATTTCCAGTACAGAGAAATAATTGGCAAAGTTTAATCCTGGTTCAATCTTATGCACCCATCAGTTGTGGTGGAAAGGCTGCAACTGCAGTCCTTGCTGTACACAGGCAAGAGCTGGAGGAACATAATTTCAGGGGGGAAAAAGGATGTGAGGATGTGAATAGGCAGTAAAATTAAATAACTTGTCTTCACCTTCATTTATTCAACAAATATTTATTGAGAACTGACAGTGTGCCAAAAACTATTGAAATTGGGATACAGCAGAAACTTGGCAAATAAGAACCCTTCTCTTATAAATCTTTCAGTTAGTGAAGGGAGCTACAAGTATACGTGGCACTCTAACCTATGATCTGTGGAGAAAGGAATCCGACAGAGAAGGTAACACTGAGTTATTTTCTCATGTCGCATGCTCTGCCTATTCAAAATATTTAACGAATGACTGCTTCCATCCCACTCCTTCATGAAGTAAATATTGAATCATGTTCATATTGCCCTTGATTATAATTTTGTAGCAGCATTTTTAATGAAAAAATGTGTTTCCTACAAGTTACATAGTTATAATTCACAATTTTGAACGCTAATTTCTCAAGGACCACAGCTTTTTCGAAGTGTAGTTTGCATACCCTTTATTCTCCCAGGTAACCAGCACCCACCATGACATGTTCTTTTATCATCTTCACTGTTTGATCTTGAATTTGTTGCTCAGCCTCTGTCAAATGCATTTTGTTTATATCTGTAAAAAATAGGTTGGATTAGACATTCAGCAAATTGTTTTATGAGCTTTACAGATTTTCAATTCAATAAGAATCAATTGAGAGTGAACACCCTTTTCCCTGAAATGCAAGCACAAGATCTGCCATTCTTTTTTGCGAGGAATCCCATTGACTCCCAAGGATTTGAATGTTATTACTAGGCTGTTTAAAGAGGATATAACTGAGTATAGCAAGGTGGGCCTTCCCAGGTGAGAGATTTTCTAGATGGTTTAAATACGACCAAAATCTGAGGCATCTCAGAAACTAAAGGTGTCAAGATTCCTTTAAATCTGCAGACTTAACCTTGGTGTCCCACGGGTTAAATTTTCATTTCGTGTGGTACTTTTGTTGTTTTGGCCAGCTCAGTTTATGATAAATTTGAACACCCTGTCACTCTAGTTCACTATATCCACCCTTCCTTATTGGTCTATATCAGGGGTTCTCAAATTTTAACCTGAATCAGAATCCCTGGCAAGGCTTATTCTGAATTTTAGGTCTGCTGTGTCTTTGGTGGAGCCAAAGAATCTGCTTGTCTTATAAAGTTTCAGATAATGTTTGTGCTTCTGGTCCAGTACCTCATTTGGGAAACACTCTTCTCATTTACATTGCCTCATTTACATTGTTTGTCAAGCCCCTAAATACATCTAAATTTATTACCAATTATAATACATATGTCAAAAATGACTCATTGCAATCTTAACATTAGGTATTAACCTAATGAGAACCTGGCCCAATGACTAAAATTCTAAGCTGCTTTTTAAGATTGGCTCATCAGCCTTTTATGTGACCATGTTGTTAGGACTACAGGCTTGACCCTTATACATGGAGTATGATATGAGTTTCCCCTGAAAGAAATAGATATTGCTATAATCAAATACCTTGGGGGAAAAATCAATCTTCAGTGAGAACTTTATGTCTTTGAGAAGTTTACCTTAGGCAGGAATGCGTAGAAAATATTCCCTACCTGAGTAGCTGGAGTTTAATTTGGCCCGGATTGCTAGGTAAAGAGGCAACTATCCCCTTGAATGTAATAAAGAAGGAAGCCGTTGACTCTACCCACAAGAAGAGAGAAGAACTTATAAGAGACTGTGAGAGAGCTAGTTCATTATACTTCCTTCCTATCATCTCCTACCTTCATCATTGATTCCTTATGAGTGACAGCCTGATTTCAGTTAGGCTTTGGGAGAGAATGATAGGGTTTGCATCCAGTATAAGCATCTGTATACATTTTACAAATACAGCTGCATTATTATATAATAAAATATAGTAAAGGGGTTGGGAATTTAGCTCACTGGCAGAGTGCTTGCCTAGCATGTGCAAGGCCCCGAGTTTGGTCCTCAGCCCTGAAAATATATACATATATATATATTAAATTCATATACATAAAATGCACATATGCATGTGCACTACATAACTTTTAGTGTATTACTTAATTCTCTTAACTCCTATATGAAGTGGTTACCAATAATACCCCCATTTTACAGATAAAAAGTTTTCACCGGAAACGGATTACCTAATTTTCTCAAGATCCTGAGGTTCTAAATTAGGCAGGATTGGACTCTATGCTAGATAGCTGTCTGCAGAATGATTTTTGCATCTGGATAAGATCTATAATGTTGTTTGGGGGATGAAATAATTGTGATTATCAACTTTATCTTCAGATCTAAATTGTGAGTTCATTTTCAAGTGTTGATATTATAAGTAATATCAATAACCTGTTATGCCATTTCTCACTATAATTGCATGTGTGTATGTACATATGTGTGTGTGTGTGTGTGTGTGTGCGCGTGTGTATCCAGATGACAAGATTCATCTGTCCACTAATGCATTTTCATGGTGAAACATTGTTTTTTTCTTCTTTCTTTTCCTTGCCCACTGAATCAGTATGGTTCTTCTTTTTCCAGAATTTACCTGTTCTTTGAGACTCTGAAGTCTTGCTTTCTGACTTGGACCCTGGGAGTCTCACATGCAGTTGTGATGCAGGGCTGCATTCCAAGTTTTACATGAGGGGATAACAACCATCGAGTTCTACTATTTGTTCAGAATATAATATTTCAAAAGATAAAAAGCTTTGACATATAAAGCAAGCTGTTTCCAGAGAGTTGACTTTTGTAGCTATAAGACTTTTTGCTTTTTGCTCTCCATGTAAAACTTTATTCAAAGAAATTGATATGTGAAAAATTTCAAAGCAATATTAAGTATCGAAATAGATTTATGCTAGTCATAATATCATTGATAAATATCTAAATTCCATATAGGCTAAATAGTTCTTTATGTCAGAAGTTTAAAAGTCTTTTCAGCACACCATTTAATTGATTTATTCCTAAATAATTAGAAATAATGAGCATCACATTACAGGGTTTAAACTGTTAAAGATCTTTACCTAAAGAAGCTAGAAAAGTGCATTTTGAATTTCCTTATTATAGTCACTTTCCAAATAGATTACTGTATTTTGTTTGTTTTGTTGCTTTTCTTTTTTTCATCTTATCCCTCAGGTTCATGGCATAGAATTAAGGACCACTCTGCACAGTTAATGTCCCACGTGGGAAAACTGTGAAAAGGAATACCTCAGTGGTTCTATCAGCAAGCAGAAAGTAGAGGTGACACAGACACGAGTTTATCAAAGGATCTGCCTTTCTGCGTTTATCAAAGGATTTGCCTTTCTGGTGTCTCTGGAAAATTTTCACCACCACTCCCACTGCCGCCTGTCAACATCTGCATATTCTCAGTTCATTCATCACAGTTCCAAATTCAGTCAAATTTCCAGTGATTTCTCTCCTACCACCATCAACCTCTTCATTGTACTTATCCCAGTTATAAACTATCTGTCCATTATTATATTATTTGCTGAATGCCTTCCCTACCCAAGACAGTGAGCTTCCTAAGGGTAGAATTGCAATATTTTTTTCCCTAATGTATTCTCAACAGCAGCACCATGCCTGACATCCACTTGACACTAGATTTGTAAGTTTCTCTGTGTGTACATCTGTGTGTCAGGGGAATGAGCATAGGAAAGTATCTTTCCTCTTGGTCTACCACAATTTAGCTTGAAATTTTCAAAAATAGAATCATAAATGATTATATATAAACTAAGAGCTTTTTTCATTTATTCCTTGTTGAAGTGTGAAATATAATCTATAATCTTTTCCTATTGATATAGGCAATTTACATGCATAAAGGTAGCTCATGAGATTAAATTTTAATTGTACGATGGGTGATAGCATGTGGCAGTATCCATAAAAGCACATGGAAATGTGCCATGAGCTGAGAGTTCAAGAAGGCCAGTATGGATAGTGGAGGGCAAAGATGATCTTCTCATTGTGGTCAGCTTAGCTTTGAAGAAACTGAGAGGGCTGCCTGCCACAGAGTCTTGTCTAAGACCAACAGTACAAGAGCATACTAATCTTAAAATATTATTCTTTTTTTTTCAGATAGCAAGATGTTCAGTATCAAAGATTAATATAATAGCTTAAAAAGGAAAATTAATGCAATAGGATTTTTGACCCCATTATAATATCTTTACCAATTTATATCATTTGATTAAAGTCTGTTGAAAAATTTAATTCCATTAAATATCCACTTACCCAGACAGAGTGGAAGCTCCCAGTTTTCCTCTTTAACAGACAATAGAAATGCTTAGTCTTGAGAAGTTTTGCATGAGGTCCTGGACATCACCTTGTGTGTGCATAAGAATGGACGTTGTTTGGCTGGAGAGGTGTCTTAATGGTAGAGCACATTCCTGGCATGCATGAGGGCACAGGTTCCATCCCCAGCACTATGTATGCAACTAAGTAGAGGAAAACAAAAATCAGGTGGAAAAAAAAAACCTCTCTCGCTATCTCTCTTAAAACAATGGACATTGCATTATTTTGACTTATTTTCTCATGCTGTACCTGTAAACACTTAAATATCATGATATAATGCCTTCAATGGATAAAATATCTAGAGAGCTGTTATCATTTGCAATACAATGTAAAAAATATAGTGCCTGTTATTTTAAACACTTTTATCATGAAAGTCTGTTTAAATGTCCATAACTGTTTCCCTATTTAATGAAAATTTTAATAATGAGTTTTCAAAAAAGTTACAGAAAAATTAGACTATTTACCTTGATATATTTAGAACTTAAAATATTTCATTTTATTTTATTTATGCTTTAGGACTTGAGTGTGACAAAAGATAAGCAAGCTTTCCCAGCATTTTCTATGTTTAGTATAATTACATGTATGATGGGTTTATTATAGTAAGTTAATCAGAGATGATGCGATGCTGCCAAAAATTAATAAAGCTTTCTTATATAATAAATTATGATTTTTTAATGCAACAATGATAATGATGCTCAGTTACTCCTTGGCTTAACCCATTTGAGAGTTTACGTTTGTTAATCAAGCTTCCCTATTTTAAAAAATTATTTTTCAAAAAAGTGGTTTAAATCAGATTTTGTAAGAAATGTAGGTTTAACTCTCAAATCTATTTGAAACAACTTTATTATCAAAGTATCCTTAACAGCAATGGCCTCAGGGTCTTTGCATATCCAACAGTCATCTAAATACTTTCTTAACTGCCCCTTGAAAAACCAATAATGCTGAGCAGCACCATGTACAGCAGAGCTTTCTTTTACTGCCCGCCAGTCTGACAGTCTGTGTTCCAGTTACCGCTTATAAACCATTAAATCAGCACTGCAGGTATGCACTCCCTGCAAGATCAGATTGCAACTCCTTTCAAAGTCTAATACATCTAGGGCTGTAACTGCCATCATATCCTGATACAATTACCTTGCTGGTGTTCCTTTGTTTATATAGTTTTTTGAAGGGTATGGAAAACAATGTTGAATGGAGTGGCCCTATAAATAATTAGAATTTTTTTTCTGGAAATTGCCTGAGTGAATAATCAGAGTTGTTAAATAACCTCCTCTTTTATATTAAATTAATTTATATACATATATCAAATATTTATTTCCACTTTTATAATTTAAAATATACAAATATATTTTTATAAATATTCACATATCACCAACTGAATAAACTTACCCTGATAAGATAATGTCCTCAACCTCCAAACTCATCCGGTTTAAAGCTAGTCTTAAGCTTTAAGACCAGGAAGAATTCTGAGAGTTAGAAAATTGATTTTTTCAAATATTGATGGGAGACTTGGGAGGTTAGCTAAGAAGCCCTCAGCAGCATGATTATGACTTCTTTTATGTTTTTTCTTTCCTCCAGATATCTATGTGAATAATTTGCAGCCTAATGTTATCAATGTATTGCATTAATAATTAAATAGCAATGCTATCATTCAAATAGTAGTCACAGTTATATATGCAAACAATACCATCTTCATTAACTATCCCTAAATAAGCACATATAAAAATAAAAATCATATTCATTAGTAAGGGCAAACATGAAACACATTAGTCAAAGCTTTAAAAGTTAAAACAAAAAGGTTTCCTTCTGATTGGAAAAGAAAACATTGAAGAATGTTTTTTTAACATATAAAAACACAAAGAAGGAAGTAAAAGTCCTTAGCAATCTCACCCTCAATGGTGATTACTGACAGCATTTCTGTGGGCCTCTCAGGATTCCTCCTGAGTGTACATATGATTCCAATTTTCACAAAAACACAGTTGCTTAATCTGCTGTGTTATATTCAAAGCAAAGCTTGAAGATCAATTTCCCTCTGCCATTAAATATTCTACAGCATACTTTAATGACTGTCAATTACATTTGCTGGGTCAGCTCTTGTTCAATCTATTCCATACTGTTTTATACTCTGCTAATGACATTATAACAAACATTTTACATGTTTGTAAATATCTTTATTTGGCTAGGAAAAATTCTTAGAAGTAAAATAGTTGGATCAAAGAATATAGATATTTTCAAGCTTTAAATGTCATCAAGCCAAATGCTGACATTTTGTACTAAAAATCACCATCGTGGTAAGAACTCGTACTAAAGGTGAGCCTCCAAAACCTCTACGGGTAGTTTTGAAATTTCTCTTTGAAGAGCAAAGTAAATATATATATACATAGATATGTATCTGTATATATAAGGAGAGGAAATATATATAAATATGTATAAATATACATATATATCCATCTATATTCTCAATATTGACTATAAAATTTTAATGTTTGTCAATTTTATCCATAAAATGTTTTGTCTCATTTCTAATTATAGTTCTTTGTTAGTGAGTTTGAATAGTTTTCACATATAATTTTTATTTTCAGTTTTTTGCTATCATTTTTCTACATATTTGTCATTTTGTATGATATTAAACCCTCTGTGCTAAGGCCAATAAGAATAAGAAAAAAGTTCCACGTGCAAGTCTCCATAGAAATAGGATGGAAAGAATCTGAGGGAACCACTCCAAGAAGCCACTAATGAATGGGGGCCTGATTACACAAACATCGCACAGAACCATCTAATATAATTTTCCACCTCCTTTCCTTTTGCCTGGATTTTCAGAGTTCCTAACTTTTCATCAAGGTTTTGGGGTGTGCAGCTTTACTACCATCTGCCTGCTGTTTCTGAGGTTGCCTCATGCTATAACACGTGCATAATTCCAGGCACGTTTTCTGGAAACTGCCTTCAGCTGATTTCCACGGATTTAGTCTCAATCTTTTCTGGGCTACAGCACCCACCTGATCCCTACATCATAATGTGGTTCCCGGCCCCCAAGTTTGTTACACCTGATCAAAATGACATGCTGTGTCATTCCTCCCTTTCCTAGCTCTACTTCCCCAATCCTGTGTTATTGTCACCTAAATATGGTTGGACTGAGATGAAAATTTTCATCAGATATAGACCTCTCCAAGCCATCCAAAAATCTGAGAGACAATTCTTCAAAGATGAGACTCATCAATAAGAGTATTTAAAAACCATGTTAAAATGAAGTAGTTGCAGATATTCATCTAAAACATTTTAGCTACAGCCAATGTGGATAAAGGAGGCACTAAAGACAAGAAAACTTGTTAGAAAGTTATTGATGTATTTCTAAAGAAACATAATGAAAGTGAGGTCCAGGGCAGTGCCAAAGATATTGGAGAAAAGAGGAAAAATGAGAGGGATTTTATACACAGATTTACAAAGCTTCCTGGAGAAATCAGTGCCAACAGGAAGGTTGGAGAGGGGAAATGGTAGTAAAAGGAAGAGAGAAATCAAGGATGATTCAGAGGTTTGTAAAGGTCCTTAGGTTAACAGTTTTCCTGTCAATTTATATGTAGCTCATATTCATCCAAGCCAATTATTTTTATAATCTGTGAAGATTCATGTACTAGAAAACCTTCCAAAAATGGCTCTTTGACTCAGGTGATATTAAACATCAGAACATCTAATAAAACTAAGAAAACATTAAGTACATGTTGCAGTTTCAGGGATAACAATCACTTCAATCTTCTAATTAGGAATACAGCCTGGGGTGTCTTATTATAAATGGACCCCATTTATTATTGTATGGCTTTAAATGAATCTTGTGTTAGTCTTGACATTTTAGCAAGAAGCTGGATGGAATTTAGTTAATTGGTTCATTCTGTTATGGGAATAGTGGTACCAATTAGAATGTAAACTCTGACAGTGTAAGGTAGAAACAGTCCTCCAAGGTATTTTCTAGCTTACCTTTTTATAATAATTATATATAAAATAACCATGTCTCAAAATCATTGTTTCTGATATGATTTAATTTATTTGAATGTAATACAAAGTAAAAATCCCTAATTGGTCTGTGTTTGCTTCTGTGTTTGTTTTGACTGACACATGCAAGAACAAACCAGTAGGATTAATAAAGAAGAGTAGTGCGTGGCAGATTCTGTAGTTTAACCAAACTAAATTCAAATCCTGTCCCTATTACTTATTGGTTCTCTGGTAATGCATAAGTTATTTATTCTTCCAAAACTTACTATCTTCTAAAATAGGGATGATAATAATAATGTTTGCTTTAAAGGGCATTTATGAAATTTTAATTTTAAAAGGTGTGTAAAATATCGATATGCCTAGCACAAAGTATACAATCAATAATTATTATCTTTATTTACATAAAATGGGAAAATCCACTAATATTGGCTATTTAGTTAAAATTCATGAGAACTAAAAATAACAAAAAAATGAAAAAATGTGAAAAACAGATTAGCATCAGTTACAGGTGTTTGGGTGTCAACTTGACCATGTTACAAGATTCCCAGAGAACTGATTAAGCATTATTTCTGAGGGCGTCTTTGAGATTGTTTTTAGAAGAGGTTGTCATTTGCATTAGACTTAGTAAAGAAGATTCACCCTCACCCAATGCGGGAGAGCACTGTGCAATCAGTTAAGGACCCAAATAGAAAAAGAAAGGCAGAGGAAGTGTGCATCCTTTTTCTCTCCTCTCCCTTGGACATCAGAGAGCTAGAACTTCCAACTTCGTATTTGCATCAGTGCACTCCTGGTTCCCAGGCCTTCTGCCTTAGCCTCAGCATCATCAGCTTCCCTGGTTATGAAGCTTTGGACATGAACGAACTTACCTGGTACTCCAGCTTACACATGGCCAGTCATGGGACTTCTCAGATGCCATAAGCACATAAGCAAATTCCCCTAATAAACCCTTCTCATTTATGTGTATCTTTTATATCTAACTCTGTCTATCTACCTGTCTATCATCTATCTATCTCTACACTCATATACTAATATTTCAGTTAACAATGGACTCCATGTACAACCATGGTCTTATAAGATTATAATGGAGATGAAAAACGCCTATGCCTAGTGGTGTTGTAACATTGTGGTACAATTCTTTGCCTATGTGCTTGTGTTGATGCCAATGTTAGCAAACATACTACATTCCTGGTACTATAAAGGTATAGAACATACAATTTTCTACAGTACATAACAATTGATAGCAAATTACCATGTTATTGGTTTGTGTATTTATTATACTAATGTTTGTATTATTATTATTTTTATTAAGAGTATATAGAGATACAAATGAGAGGGAAACATTATCAAACCATCAATAACCAATGTATATATACATAGTTATCCAGGGGTAATGCCCAACCATGGATGACCACCTCAGGTTTCACCTGTTGCAGTTACCCCCAGAAGAACTCCTGCATAAAATGGGTATCTCGTGGAGGAATAACCTCTGCTTCTGAGATGGTTCACCTATATTCCCACTCTCCAGTATCCTAGGAGATCTTTAAATACCCTCCCCCACCCCCTCCCCCTCCCTACGCCTCCGAGTATCCTAGGGTGCCATCCCCCTATTATGCTGACAATCATACAATTTGAGGTTATTATTAGTTTAGCCGTTTAACCTACTGCTTCCCCAAGTATTCTAGCTTGCACATATGAGAGAAACCATTCGGCCCTTGAGTCTCTTGAGATTGAGATACTTCACTTAGCATAATTCTTTCCATCTCCATCCATTTGATATCAAAAGCCATGATATCGTCTTCTCTAATGGCCGAGTAGTATTCCATTGTACATATGTACCATAGTTTTTGTATCCACTCATCGAGTGAGGGGCATCTGGGTTGGTTGTATTATTATTTTAAAGTTTACTTCAACTTCTTAAAAACAAACTAAGGGGCTGGAGCAGTGACTCGGTGGTTACGGTGCTTGCCTCCCATGTGCAAGTCCTTGAGTTCAAACCCCAGCATCATGTACACAACAAAGTGTCAGAGGAATGAAAGTCACATGAAAAACTAAATAAAAATATTGCTTCTCTCTCTCTCTCTCTCTCTCAGTGTTCCTCTCTCTCTTCAAAAAATTTTTAAAATACTGTAAAACAAGATGCTGAATTATGCCAAAAGCAGCCTTATACATGTGTTTGCTGTGTCCCGTGGTTGGATTAAGAGGCCACACCAACCGATCAACTTTAATAACCTGGTTTTGTACTCTACAGTGTTTGCACACCAATGAAATCATCTAATGACGTTTCTTCTCAGAATGTATCCCTGTCATTAAGTGACACTTTACTGTCTAGCTACCTACTTATCTACCTATCATATTTGTTCGCTCAAGAGGACCCTAATACAGACAGTATCTCCATGGTAGGTTTATTATTATTTTTTAAAAAAGTTCAATTCTCTACCATTTTCCATATCCACATCCTTTATTCTGTGACTTTGTATCTCCTTCCTTCATGAGTTAGAGACTTTGGCCACCAAAAATAAAGGAGAGGTGAAAGTGTGCCAATTCTAAGTATTGGGACCAATAGAGTGAATGCATTTAATCTCATCTAATTCTTATGGAAAGTGTTTAAAAACTGATCAGAATAAAGCATAACAAGTGAATTTAAGTAACTGAACCATGCTTTCACTGTGGTTTATGCTCAGATAAGACTGATTGCAAAAGTTTGTTTCAATGTGTCTATGATAACATCTTTCAGCATAGATTCATTCATAACTCAGAAAGCCTATGCATTCACATACTGTAACTTGATTAATGAATAGTTTTGCAAATGACTTAGAGATGTAATTTCCAAATAAATCATGAATTATTATCGCCGACTGGTTTTGGCTCCATTTACTAGTTACCTAGTAAATAGAATTAAAACTGGTAATCTAAATAAAAGCAAAATAAGGCAAAATACTTCTCAGTTACATTTTTTAATAGTTGAGAAAGTAAGTATTCCTAGATAAACTTCAAATCAAATATATATCCTTAGATCAGTTGAGAAACAACTTATTTGATCAGTAGGTTTTGAGATAATATGATAAATCAGATGAAGGAATATTTATTTATTTGTTCTGCTTTCAGAGCCTTTACTGAGCAACCTCTCTTTTCTAAAAGCCTAGTACTTACTATAATTTTGTGAAAATTATTACATGAGATGCAAACAATGTAACCAGTTTCAAAAAAAGAGAGAATGCATTCCTTTTTTGAAAACAGTATCTTAAAGTTTTATGGACACAGTATACAGTGCTCCTAGAAGAATTTGGTTGACCAATTTAAAGAACAATTGTCATCAGCTTCACTGAATGAAATGTCCTCATGCCTCTTACTCCCCAAAGGAAAGAAAATGTTTTTCTCTTCTAGAAGCTGCCAGTCATGCAGCAGTGAACATGAGCCATCATGAGTCACTTTTCTTTCAACTCTAATCTCTTTTCACAGTGACAAATGAATCACAGAAATCAATCTCAACTCTTACGTTGAAAAATTTTCCATGCTTTTTTTTTTTTGGAGAAGAAGAATAAAGAAATGTGACCTAAGATTTCACATTAGAAGGCACACAAAATGAATGTGAGCTTAATGATGCCTGTATAGCAGGATTGTTATCAGTCTCAAACAACATATGTAGGTATTTTAGTTTTTAACATTCTACCAAAAGCATTGATCAGAAATCAAGTAGCCACTAATCAATCCCACAACCGTTTCACATTATGTTACTTGATATTATACAGTGTGGGATATTTTTCTAGCTTGTTTGTTACCATTTTGTGGAGTTTTTTGTTTGTTTGTTATTTTCTGCATAAATCAGTTTATTTCATCTCCCTACTTAAATGACTATTTCCAAAATGTATTGTTGTTTATTTTTAAGGCAACCTTCAGTTCTGAATATTCTCCCCATAGAAGAAACTCACTATATGTTATAGATAATTAACCAACTAACTGTTACAAAGAATGAACTATTGCTGAAATTTGTGCTTATATGGACTTGGAAAGCACAGCAAAGACCATACCAAAAACAAAACAAAATAAAATATTCACCAATGCCATTCCTGCACATTAGTAAAGTTTTATATTATGCCTGTCAATCTTTCTCCTCTACAGATCCTGAACCATGGACCATCTCAAGATAAAAATTTTGCTTCCCATTCATTAGTAAGAATTAGTAAGGTAACACTGGTTACCTCAACGGAACTTTTGCTGAATTGCCCAGTCTGTCTAATTATTAGATGCAATTACTGTCAGGTTAAGAAAACTCTTAATGGTTGTTGAACTCCTGTTGCTACTCATTAGAAAAATCTGGAGCCAGGAGCAAAGTAGAGGGAAAGGAGTATATTAAGGTTCATTTTTTTTTTAACTGAACAAAAGCCTGACCATTAGCACACATTGAGACATTTCACTTTATACTAAATTAGGTGCCTGTTAAAAGACACTTATATTTAATATCATGAAATGGACTCAGTGTTTGAAGGGATTAACACTCTACTATAGAACCTGTGATGAATGGCTGTGTCTTGCTGTAAAAAAAAAAATACAGTGTAAATATGCCCCTGGGCTGTATTTCAGTGGACTCTTGTTAAGGTAAATAATTGTAGGTATAGAAGCTACTTTTGGTGGTTATTCCCATGGACTCACAGCAATTAAATTTGGGTTTTGGTTGATTTGGTTACATTTGCCCCAGCACAAAAAGAGAGGTGTGTGTGTGTGTGTGTGTGTGCATGTTTTGTGAGCTTACAACTTTACAATTATTCCAAATATGTTAATACAGCTTTACTTTAAAATCCACTGATCAACAGCTTTTTATACTCAAAATGTTAAGACTTGGAAAATAATGTAAATATGAGGAAAAACTATACTTTTTAAAGGCCTTTCCCTCCAAATTAACATAAAACTTTCTTTTAAAGATGTAAGCCTTAAAAATAAGGCAAGTATGTCATTAAAGAATTATTTGTCAAATCCTAGAAATTTTTTTTAATACTTTGACAATAAATGTCTGTATCTTAAAACACAGAGCTCTTAGTTTATTAGTATAGCACCATCTTCTGGCAAATTTTAAGAAAGGCAGTTGGTTTTGTACAAAAAAGGGATTGAAATCATTTAAAGAATTTAATGAAAAATTGATCCTTTTGTAAAAAAATATCTAGAAATGCTTTTTATAGGACTTTCTTAACATTTCAGTGTTACCTTAATTTACTACTTGTTAACCTTAACTTGTAACTTTTTCCAAGAAATTTTAAATTATTTTCAAATTGCTACAACATACCACTTATTCAAGGAGTCAATTTGTAATATATAGGTTTATAAAAAAAATGCCTTTATATATAATATATAACTTTATATAAATATGCATATATAATGCATGTATAGAAATATGACTATATATATGACTTTTATAAGTATTGTTATATAATTCATATATACATAAAAAGCAAATTATACTCAGATAATCATACGAAAACAGTCATTTTTTGCATTTTATAATCTATTTCAGGAAGATATTTTATAAATATGACACAAGATAACGGACTGGTCAGCATTAACAGTAATAGAATAATAACACATCAAAAATGAACCACTTTTCTGAATATACCTAATCAAAGTTAAAATGCAAACAAAAATTCTCAACATACATAAAACATAAAGTAAAAGGCCAATGACTGGAAATTTTTGTCATCATTATAATCAACATTAAAGCCATGGTAATAACCTCCTTAATATGTTAATAATTGTAATGATTCAATAAGAAAAAAATAGCTTCAAGAGAACAAGGAACAAGTTATATGACACTATGATACCAAGAATAAAAATTGAACAAAGAATAAGTATAATGAACCCCCCAAAATTCATTTTTACTTTTATGTGCAAAGAACTATAAGCTAAAAAAAAAAAATAAAAAAATAAAAAATAAATTAAAAAAACAAAGAACTATAAGCTAAAGCAATAAAAATAATCATTTTAACTACAATTTTATTAAAAATTATACTTATTACTTTCTTTAGAAGCATAAATTTGTACTATATTTCTGAAGAGTTACTTGTCAAAATGTACCCAAAGAAACTTTTAAAAATATATCTTTCCGGGAAATAATTTGTATTACAAGCACATAGAAAATGAGTCTAAAATAAAACTTTAAAATTTTAGGTATTTGCTTTATATTTTACATGGGAAATTTTTGCAATCTAAATGTCTTAAAATGGAGTGTTATTATATAAATTGCAGTGCATTTAAGTGATAGAATGTTAGAATTTATTGAAAGAATAATGTTTATATCTTCTTCAGCAAAATAAAAAATAAAAGGAATAAATAAATATGTGCATTATGATCCCATGAAGAAATGATGATGTACTAATGTCAAATATTAACAGATCATCCATGTGTATTAAAATTATAGATAAGTTGATATTATTCTATGTTTCTTATGTAGTAAATCATTTGTCTGGAACAATAGAAGTTCTGAACATAACAACTCATTTTATTTCTTAATGCTTTAGCTTATAAAAAATAGATAAATCAGTATATTTTTATTAAGAGCAGAAGTTCTCTGGAGTTACACAAGGAGTAATTATTCATATTACATTTAAAGAATTAAGAGTATAAAGAAGTAATATGGCAGGGTAGATGAAAAGTTCCATATAAGTAAATATATTAGTGAAATATATAAATCAAGATATTTTGGCTTTAAGAAGCTGAAAACTTACATTGAGCATGCTGTTTTGAAAAAATAAATAAAATAAAATATTAGCTTATACAACTAGGAAGAGCAGAAGAGGAGGTGACCTTAAGGACAGCTGTAAACAGAGGTGACCTTAAGGACAGCTGTAAACAAGGACTAAAACTCTGTTTCTATTCCCTTGACATCATAATTGTCTAAGGTAGCAAGGCATGGTCTTGAGCAGTCTAGGGCTCACTTCATATAACACCATTAAGAAAAATACACTTTCAGAAGACCAATGGGATAGATTAGAAGACCCTGAAACAAACCCTCAAATCTTTAAACATCTGATTTTTAACAAAGGGAGACAAAATATTACATGAAGGGGAGACAGCCTCTTCAACAAATGGTGCTGGACAAACTGGACAGCCACTTGCAGAAAATTGAAATTAGACCCATATTTTTCTCCTTGCACAAGAATCGAATCAAAATGGATCAAGGAGCTAGGAATTAAACCAGCTACCTTGCAACTGATGGAAGACAAATTAGGTCCAACACTTCAGCATTTGGGAGTAGGCAAAGACTTTCTCAACATGTCTCCTAAAGTGAAGGAAGTAAAGTCAAAAATCAGTGAATGGGATGCCATAAAGCTAAAAAGCTTTTGCACTGCCAAGGAAATAATCAAAAGAGTCAAGACGTTTCCTACAGAAATGGAGAGAATCATGGGCTATGATTCCTCTGACAGGGGCCTCACATCCAGAATCTACAAAATCCTCAATAACCTCAACTACAAAAACACAAACAACTCAATTAATAAATGGGCCAAAGAGCTAAATAGAAACTTTTCAACAGAGGACATTGATTAAGCCTATGAATACATGAGAAAGTGTCCTAAATCTCTAGAAATCAGAGAAATGCAAATGAAAACTACATTAAGATATCACCTCATGCCAGTCAGATTGGCAAAAATGAATGAAAAAAACAATAACAGATGCTAGAGGGGTTGTGGAGAGATAAGCACACTAGCACACTGTTGGTGGAATTACAGACTGGTACAGCCCCTCTGGAAAGCAGTGTGAAGAATCCTCAAAAAACTAGGGATTAACCCACCATATGATCCTGCTATTCCAATCCTGGGTATTTTCCCGAGGATTTAGAATCAGCACATTATAGTGACACAGCAATATCTATGTTCATAGCAGCTCAATTTACTATTGCTAGGTTATGGAAACAACTCATATGTCCCTCACTGGATGAATGGATCCAAAAACTGTGGTACATATATACCATGGAATTGTAAACAATTAGAAATAATGATATTGCAGCCCTTGAAGGTAAATGAAAAGCTATGGATGAAATTATGCTGAGTGAAATCAGCATAACCCAGAGAACCAAGTGTCGAATGTCTTCACTCATCTGTGGAGGTTGGAACTAGACACTGGCCATTGAGAAAGGAGGTCTATTATCATGTTTTAAATCCAGATAAATTGTAATGTTATACAACCTAATACATTTTTAGAGATGTTTTGGGAAGGAGATGGGGGAAATAGGGTGGGTAATTGAGGGGGCAGTCTTGGGGGGGTAAATCTAATCTTCAGAATCTATATACATATGATATTATTTTGTTAAAAACTTATATGATTGTTCAACAAATTTCTCAATAAAAAAAGAGAACTACAGTTTGGGAAAGAACACACACTCTCACACTCTGACCAACCCAATGTATGCAATATCCCTACACTGTAGCTCAGGGTATTCATTTATGTGATTGGCACTACACACTATTAGAGAAAAAAAATTGATTCTGACACTCATTAGAATGGTTAGGAAGACTTTATTCAAGATTGTTATGATTGGTATAGAGGTTATCTACCACAACAGTGAGAGTCAGGATCAGATTCAACTTCAAATGCTGCAAAGACCTCTGGAGATGAGAAGCAAGAAGAACTCAGTAATTGGAAAATTACTGTGAAAAGACATTAAACACTTGGGAATTCTTGAGAAACTGACTTATGATTCTAGCTGATTAAAAATCAGAGTGATCAGATACCAAGATTCTAGCTAAATTGACTTAGTATAATTTTTACAAAAACTTAACCAGAGTGGCCAAAGACAGGACCTAAAGACAAGAGTTAATTGAAAAGAGGGCTCAGAGAAGCCTGAGTAAAGTTGGGTCAAGGAGAGAGATTTGTCTCCATTAAGATCACACTTTGGGAAAAAAGAACTATGGTATGGAAAATTAACTTCGATTTAAATCTACGGAATGGGTTTTACTTCTTTGTATTCAGGATCTCCCATCTGCTACCTGGGTGGAAATTCTGGAGAATCCTAGTGCTGTCTACAGGAATTTACAATGATGTGTGACTATAAAATGGGCATAAAGAAAAAAGCTATTTTTAAAAGACTAATAGAATAGCACTATGTAGAATGAGTAAACAGGAGGAAAACCAGATAAATACAACCTAATTAAATAAATCACTTTTTAATTCAGGCATAAAGTGAACAGGATATATCCCAGACAGCAGGTAATGAGGATGGAAAACAAAAGGGATAACTCAAGAAATAATGCAAAGGAACATGCCGTGCACCATAGATCTAAATAAAACTCTAATTATTTTAGTAGAAATAACTTAATATCTTGTAGTTAAATCAAACCAACACTCAAATCATGACTTCATGAACAGTATCTGTCGAAAACAGTGGTTTGTTAGGCCCTTTGCATCTTTTTGGCACCCTCTTGTGGTGATTTGCCACAATACCATAAAGGATACTGCTAATGATTGAGAAAATATAGTCACTGAGTTCGAACTGCACCTAAAAGAAAAAAAAAAAGTAGTTGTTCCTGAATATTCATAGATGTTACAATTCCTTCCAATTCTGACATGGTAAGAAAAGTAATTATATGATTACTGAGCAACTTTTCATTCCCTCCAGCTTCAATATGAATTTGATTCCTTTTGGGATATAAAAAATTAGAAGAAGCTGATTGCTATGGTTTGGATATGATTTGTCCCCCAGTGAATCATTGGCCCCCAATATTGCAATAGTGAAAAGTACTGAAACATGTAAAAGCTGGAGTCCAGTGGGCAGTGATTAGATCTTTGGGGGAACCAACTCAGAAGGAATGAATTCTGTCTCTCAGGAACTCTAGCACTCATGGAACCAGGTTGGGACTCAAGAGAGCAGGTGACTATAACGGAGCCTGACACCTCCTCTGAATCCCTCTTCCTCATGTACCTCTTGGTATTCTCAAATTGCCACCATGTGATGTCATCCATGATGTTCCAAAGCAATTGATTTCCTTACCAGATGTGGCCCCTCAATCTTGGACTTTCAGTCTCCAAAACTGTGAGCCAAAATAGCCTCTTTTCTATACCATACACGATCTTCTATACAGTACATAATTCATCAATTATTTTGTTATAGCCACTAAAACATGAACTCGGACACTATAAGAATGATTACACCTGTGCATGGTGGCACATGCCTATAATCCCAGTGGTTTGGGAGTCTGAGGCAGGAGGATCTCAAGTTCAAAGCCAGCCTCAGCAACTTAGTGAGACCCTGTCTCAAAATAAAAATAATAAAAGGTGGGATAGGGATGTGGTTCAGTGCTTGAGCATTTCTGATTTCAATCCCTGGTACCAAAAAAAAAAAAAAGAAAGAAAGAAAAAAGAAAAATTGCAATTCTACTGCCATGGATGGAAAAACAAATAAATAAATTTTGAAGAAGGGATCAAAAATGTAAAACTTCACAGAAGGTTCCTCTTAAGAATGGAATTCATCAATTTCAAAAAAACAAAGCAAGCTTGAAAGGGAATACTAATTCAATTCTATAAAAGGATGAAAAATGAAGCAAGGAGGTCATGTATAATGGGTCAGAATTGTATATGCTTTAATGCATTCTATTTTGGGAATAAAACTGGCTATTATGACACATCAAATGAAGAACTCTGGCTAAAACCACTTTGGGATTATCGCATCATGACTGACTGAAGTGGCACACAATCATATACAGGGTGGTAGCACTTTATACCCCTGGGGAGGAATACAAGAGGTAGTGAAAACTAAAAATGAAATTAAGTATATAAATAAATACCGTCTCAAGAATTCAAATTCATAAACCATAGCTGCATGATGACAGTGATGGATGTTTTGGGATTTTTGAGTAGAAAGCTAACCTTTTGAGAGGGCAGCATGGAAAATAATTGGGAAGTCCTATGACATCACCTTCTTGCCTCTCCCAGAAAAGAATTTGAAATGTGTTACAGCCTGATGAACCTCACGATTGCTAATATATGACAAATATTTTGTAAGTGGCTGTGAAGTGCTTAAATGACTAACCTGAATTCATGCTAAAAATGATAGCTTTTCTTTCATCTCTAATTGCTTTTCTTTGTCGTAGAGACTTGGAACTAGACTGCAATGCTATCCATGAGATCTATGCCATGGGACTCTATTATAAATGAAACTTGGTACAATGTGATCCTTCTGGTATTTTAAGTAATAAATCCCATTGGATGAGGTAAAAAAAGAATCCTGAATTCTCCATTCTCCACAATAGGATTCTGAGGCTCCAGTCTCACATCATAAATATTAAAGTAAAACTTTAAAATTTTCTGATTCAAATGGACAACCTAAGAATCATTTTTAATATCACCATGCAATACTACTCAGAATTCCTTGTAGCTATCGTATAACTGCACACTACTGTCTCGTGAGATCGATGTACCAAATAATAGCTGCCAACCAAGTTGAATTCAAAGCCAATTTCTAATTCATTACCTCATAGGGAGCTTTCATTTAAAAATCTGCTCCATAGCAGCCCGTTCTGTGCCACTCTTTGGTAATGTCAGTGTAATGTTGCCAAGTACGAGAGGGAAACATGAATGTTGACACTTAATTATGGATATTAAATTCAGTCTTGCCTTTCAGATGTATGTCAGATGTCACCACCTTCAAGAAGGCATAAAAGAGCAGTTCTCTTCTTCTAGTCACTGTAATGTGAATTAGAGGATTAGAAATATTTGTGTTAAACCACTCTTCTCTGGTTACACACCTGTAAAATATTCTTTTGCCTCCCAGAAGCTCTGGATCACAGAAATTTTCTAAATACTCCATCCATCATTATAATGTGGTTACCTCCAGGGGGTGATTTGAACAGTCAAAGGTGAAATGGAGCGTAACAGATCATGGGTTCTGACTAATTAATGATTTCAATTGTTACGCCTAATAAGCTGGAGCATTTTTCAAAATGAAAATTGCAGTGGCCTATTTTTAAAAGCAGTGCAGTCTAAATTACAGCTATATATCTACATGCCCGTGGCTTTACAAAAAAGATATATACAAAAGGATGTGCTGATGATAACAGGAGTGTTTAGGGTCATCTTTGGTCGTTCCCCTATATGTTTATTTGCAAGAAATAAAAAAGCATTTTTAGATGAAATGACTTTTATCATTCTTTGACCACTTAAGTGGTGTGCTGAAAGGATAAAAGTTATATCGGAAGTTAAAGGTTTGCATTTGACTGTGTCTTAAATCTAATCCTAGAGCTCAGCTGCCACAAACACTTTATGGCTTCTCTGGAGACTTGCTGTTCATGGAACCCTTGCTGTGAATTCATACTATACTGGAGGCATTTGCATAGCTCTCTGTAACAAATGCCTTGGGACAGCGGACCCAGACCTAAAGTAGTTTTCCTCACAGAGAGTTCTGTAGTGGCTAACGGTAGAGCGAGGACCTAGACAACCAGACAAACGTGGCCCACTTTCAAGTGACAGTTGAACATTTTTAAGTCCCTGAATCAAAGTTCATCTGCTCTTATCAGTCGTAACAAGTAGGCTGGGAAGCATTTCAAGAAATGTGTGCATCACATGCTGATGAATTATTTTGCCAATTCATTATCACTAACACTTTTATTGCCATTTTATCATTCCTGACTAATTGCATGTTCTGACAGTTTCTGTAAAATATGTGACATCAAATAATAATTATTGACTATATCCAGCAGGGGCAGCAAACACAGCCAGGGGAAAATGCGTCCTGCATGATACATCAGCAAATGCTGTTTGAACTTTCATAATTCTGTGTTAATTTGGGCTTCAGTAGTAATTAGGGAAACCGTAACCTAAAATTTTTCACTTTCATTGACAAATTTAAATACTTTGGGTGGTTCATCAAAACTCTTTCTATTGATTATTTTAACAGAGTTTGTTTCTCACTGAAATAAATTTAAAAGTGATGCTTTTTTAAGGGAAAATTCCCACCAACAAATAGCAGTTTGGAATATGTTTTAGCAGAGGTCAAAGTTTTGTTTTATTTGAAGTTAGTTTTTTTCCTTAAAATAATTTAATTTTATATCCTGCTTGATTTTCTGTGTGGGAGTGATATACATATATAAAGGGGGGTTTCACGTGGGCATAGAGGCAAGCCAGGCTGTAATTCATACATGCCATACTAGCAACTTGTCCATCCTCACTGATGTATTTCAACACAGAGTTGCAATTCAATCACAAGAGACCACTCCAACAGTTACACTTGAACCCAACAAAGTCAGGTATTACCTGTGGCTGTTCAATGAAATTGCAAACACAACTCACTAAGCTTTTATATACATTCTAGTTCTTTAACTCACTCATGCAAAGAACCCGGAGGCATCTGGCCTGCTAAGTTGCCTGAAAATACAGAACTGTCTTTTTGAATAGTTTTTCTCTGAAATAACTCAAGTATGGCTTTTTGGTTTTATTATAGGAGGCAGTGAAGAACTATAGGATGCTTCATAAACTATCCCTGCTAATCTAGCAACATCTAGTGTGAGGTTACAGATGCAATGGACACTTGGTGAACATTTGTTAAAAATCCAACAGCCAGTGCTTAGTAAAAGAGTTTCAGTGACAGAGAAGTATGTCCTAAAATTCTGCAATGGCTATATAAGTGGGTATTTTCTTACCTTAGAACCCCATAAAATTAAACAAGATGGAAAACTGGTTGCTTCAAATAATCAGTTCACTTATGATCAGTTGACTTAGTTGGCAAGTATTTAATGACAATCTGTGATGTATTAGGTACTAGAGATATTGATAAGATAAAACTAGCCCACATTTTTTCAGTGTTTATTCAGGCTTACAAGGGAAATAGTATAATAGTATTTCAATGCTTCCTGGAAGATAATTTCACTAACTTGTCCTTATAACATTTTAATTCTGCTCTTAGATATTTGGAGAACATGAATCTAGACAATGGCCCTTAGTGCACCAAATGGACATAAAGTAAAAGTGACAAAATTTAAATAGAGTAAGAAGTAAAGAAATGCAGCTGAACACTCTCTTACAAATGCACCTATTCACGCTTAGGTAAATCAGAACAAGACGTAGAAGTGAGAACAATAGCCAGTGTCAGACTAGCAAGTTAGCAATGAACTGGGAGTTAGTGTATGAAAGATTTCTGAGTCTCAATCTCCTCGAAAGTAAAATGAAGATGGAGCTTATATATGATTACTTGGACATTCATTGGTATTAAGATCAGGGTAAAATAACTTCATATCCCTAAATATCCAGAGAAACAATCATAAAGTGAAAATAAAAATATCTCTAAAAACTGAACAATAAAATATGTCTCATGGATTTACTGTCATACCATAGGTAAAAATATTAGTTCTTCAGATTATAAGTAGTGCTAGTCCACCACTTAGGAAAAAAAATTATTTCTTCAGACTCTTTCAAGATTCATAAACTTGTTATTATTTTTCTGCTTATCTGAACATGAGCTACAAAATTAACCTTCTGATCAGAGTCATACTTAACAGTTAGATAATGTGGAATTATTATTTTCTTAGCACATACCTTTCACATCAAAACCTATAGGGAAACTTCCTAAAGTCTTGTCAACATGGAAGAATTATTTAGTACAGTATTTCCCAAATTAAAGGGGGGGGAATGAGCAGTTCTATTTATAAATGAACTGGAATTTTTTAATGCATCCTCTCATCTCAGAATAACATCCTTTGTAATTAGAATGGGATTCTGGGTGGAGCATTTGTAATTTGAAAAACAGAAAATATATCATTATATGTAAACTTTTCCTCTTTTCTTCACCAAAAGAAAAATAAACCAATATCACCCAGGAATTTCTGCAAAAATTAATTGTCTGATATAATTCTGATACATACTAGATCCAATCCTTTCTTCTATTTATTCTACATTAAGGTACTTTTATTTAGGAAATCTAAATAGAATCAATAATAAAATCATTTACTAATCATGCACAGATGCCTTCATTTTCAGAGAACTAAAGGGAACAAATTTATCCATGTATCTATCTAGAATATTTGTCAACTTTAGGGAAAATGAACTTGGAAAGGTGAGGTAAAATCCCTTTAGAGAGTTAAATCAGTTCAAAACCATCTGCCAACCACCAATGTGGTAAGTGGATGTTAATACCCTCTCTCCCTTTCCCCACCCACTTCCTGCCCCATATGTTATTGATGACAATATGTATCATCTGTAATTGGAGAAAGTTTATTAATTGATCATCACTACAAGTGACATAGCTTCTTTTCTGGAGGGACAAGACTATTGACCTCACATATGACTAACATTAAAATATTAGAATTGAATCACTGGGCAATATCAGTCCTCATTTTGTAATTTATGAGTGAAGAGTAAACTGAAGTTAGGTGCAGTAGCATACAACTGTAATCCCAGCTACTCTGCTGGCTGAGGCAGGAGGATTGCAATTCAAGACCAGCCTCAGCAACTTAGTGAGACCTTATCTCAAAATTTAGGAAACAAAAACGCTGAGGTTGTAGCTCAGTGTTAAAGAACCCCTGAGTTCAACCTCCAGTGCCCAAAAAAAATTAAAAAAATAAAAAATAAATAAGTCTAGAGGTTAAATGATTGGATTTGAGAGCCTTAACCTCAGCAGTGCATTAATCTACTTGGACCGATTAGCTGGGTGGGAACCATAGGCAGGTAGGATGTGGCTAGACACAGGTAGGGGGTTGTTTGGGATACATATTTTGTTTCGGATTATTAAACTTAGTCTCTCTCTCTGCGTCCTGATTGTAATGTCCTGGGCTGCTTTCCTCCTCCACGCCCTTCCACCTCCATGTTCTGCCTCACCTTGTGCACAGAGGAATGGAGTTGAACTGAGACCTCTGATACACTGAGCACCGAATAAACTATTCCAACACTAAAACTGTGCTTGTTGTGTCTTTTGGTCACAAAAAGCAAAAGAATAAAACAGGCTGCAGTGTATAAGTGATGATGAAGTTGTATTTCTTTTTTTTTTTTTTTTAAGAGAGAGGGACAGTGAGAGAGGCAGAGAAAGAGAGAAACAACTTTATTTAGTTTTTCACATGGCCTTAGTTGCTCCAACACTCAGTTGTGTATGTGGTGCTGGGGTTTGAACCCGGGTCCTCGTGCTTGCCAGGCAAGCGCCGAAACCGCTGAGCCACCGCTCCAGCCCCGTTGTATTTCTACATCCATACAATACAGTGTTTGTAACCTACTAATATATATTTAATTTTACATTTACTCATTCAAAATCATGTCAATGTTTACTTTTCTTCTTTCTTTTACAAAATTTAAAATTCAATTAATTAGCAATTTATATGTCACAATTTAGTTCTCACCACTTAAATTGACCTGGAATTTGTAGGCTGTAGAACAGAAAATAAAAGTGGATATGTATGGGTTGTATTCAGTATTCTAAAGGAATAAATTTATGACTTTTCCAAAGGAGTCCTTGTTTTCTGATCATTTAAAAATTACTATTTTTCAGCTATGAAATTTTTTTTTTGTTAAAAAACGTGGAACTGGAATTTTTTTTTTAACTAGGAAGCATAATTAGTTGGAAGGAGTCAGTTAATCTGGATTCCCCAGTTAAAATTTACCAATTAACATAGGCTCCTAGATTTTGAAGCAAGTCTCAAAATCTCTTTCCATAAATTCTCTCAATTATTTTCAAATTAATTTTAGAACAAAATAATAAGGGCAGACATAATTCCCTTGAAAAGCTTCAATAACACTATGGGGTTAATTTTCATTTTTAAAGATGATCAGATCATAAATAAATATTCAAAAGTATTAAGAGATCACAAATTCACCACTTGAATGAGAATGAAAGGCATAGGTAAAATCAATAGGGATGGGAGTGGTAGATATTTTGAAGCACAGATACCTTTCCCAGCTTCTAATTAGCCCTACCCTGATAGGACTCATAATGTCAAAATAGGTGTGGAAACAGGTAGATGCGTATTCAAAGATTGCAACAACACGTTCTATTCCTTCCATCCACCACCCCTCCACAAAACTGAATCAGAATCTCCAGGAAGAGGCTAAGGTGCACATTTTGAGAAAACTCAACAGACACTCTTCAGCTTTATCAATGCTTTAATCTCATTTTCCCATTTTCATTTACATGAAAAAAATGGCATCGCCTAGACAGACTATTTTAAAATACACAGATGCTACAAATAAAACATCTCATGTCTGTTCAACAGAAACATAAGGCCACTGAAATATACTAATTTGTCAGCACACATGTAAATGTGGCTGAGCAAAAATTTGGCAGAAGAGCAAACATATTCTCACAAAGAAAACACAGCACAGCACAACGTAAACACAATTAAATGAGCCAAACTGTAACCCATCGATGGATGAAAGAAGCATGCTATTGACTATGTCTCTATATAACTATGCAGTCAATTTTCTGGATTATTAGACAAAATATGCACAAAGCTTTTGGATGATTAACTGTGTGTATTAGAATTCCATTAATTATTGAACATTTATTGAATACTCATTATGTTTCATGCACTATGATAAACACTGGGATTACAAAGAAGAAAAATACATGGCCCATGCATACAAAAACCTGGCATATCAAATCATTTCTTTGCTGCAAAGGTTAAAAAGTCTTACAAATCATCTCATCATTTGTTTAAAATCAATAAAAGTCTGATACAACATGATTCATCTATGTTCTCCAATGTTCTTGCCATACCAGAGCATATAAAAACAAAAGTCACTTTATACTGTGTGGTATTTTAGCAATATATAGAGAGTAAAAACATTTTTTTAAGAAAAGCTGTCTCATTCATCCATTTTTTGGTTCAACAAATATTTATTGAAGGCTTATTTTGTGCCAGGTTCTATGCCAGGAACTGGAGATACAGCAATGAAATATCAATATATTTCTTGTTTTTCAGAACTATGATTTAATGCTTATTGTTTTCCCAGTAACATAACTCTCAGAGCCTTCCATCTGTCCAAATTACTCACTTTGTTTTCCTGCTGGGAGAGTTTTCCCTCTTTCTCTGGAGACTAAGTTCTTCTCAGCTCCAAAAACGTTATTGGCTTGGTTTTATTTCCTTCCCTATCTAATCTGGCACACTAATTTATGCTAATGTATCAATAAACTATGTCTCTCTTTTGTGAAATGTCCTTTTAGAAATCATGTGTTTAAACCAAAGTGTCCCAGCGGTAGGGATTTCAAACTCTGAGATAGTTGGTGGAGATGTTTGAACTGGATTAATAAGGAATCATCTATGTATCTACGTAGGTATATAGGAATTACACCAATAGCTGCCTGGCATTAAATGCTCTGAAAAGTATTTTGGTACTGAACTGCTTTGCTCATCTGAGAGTGTGATGCCACCAAATTGACACTCAAGACTCCTGTTTTAGAGACTTTCGAATAGACCTTTGACTGATGAATGCAAAAGTTTTCTAACAGTTTTGTTTTCCTTTCTTCCTCCTGCTAATCATGCACTATGATGAGCAGAGGACATTTATCATCAAGAGTATTTAACAGTAGACCAAACACACTTTCTGTAGCACAGTGCCTAGCATATAAGTGAAAACAACTTTTTTCTTAAAAGGCAGCTTTGCAAAAAAACTATATTCTGTAATAATGAAATCTATTAGAAGTAATAGGAAATTGCTTGGTTATTGTCTTAGCATTGCTGCCAACAGCTTGACAAAGTGTTTTCACTTATATGCTAGGTGTTGTGTACTTCTTTTTATCTGTCATTTCATGTCTCTTTATGGTCCTATGAGTTGAACTGTATGTGACCATTTTACAAATGAGGAAATGGTGCTTCAAGAGCTTAAGCCTTTACTACTAGTCACTTAGCTGATGAGTTCAAAAGCTAGGACTGGAGCAAGTGGAACAGATTTTAATACCACCAGAAATAGATACTGCCACCAACCATCACAGTGACTCTACATTTTCCTTTAGTGAAGCATTGTGGTTCTAAAGTTATTTATTTTATTGTTTTTAATTTTGTTTTATTTTGCCTTTTTGTCATTTTGGAAGCATTTTTCTGTAAATTCCTTAGTGGAGTAGTTCCTGAAGTTTTCAACCTCCGTATCATTGAGCATTCCCTTTCTTGAGGTTTCTCCAGAAATCTCCAAGGACACATTCCCTATGTGAATGATAAGTCTTATACTTAATTTCACTAAATCTAAGATATAATTAATCATAAAATGCATCAATATGTTATGTATCCCTTTTCCTTTTTTTATTAGAGCTTTATAAATATCAGCTGGGTTTATCCCAGCAAACTCAAACATGCATGAAAAGCAATTTCTGTTCGTGATTCCCCTTTGACCCCTTTCCCCTCCCATCCTGCTCTCCTCCTCACATTCTCCTTCTTCTACTCTTTGAGTATCACTTAAAGCCAAATAACCATAGCAATAATAATGATCTTTTTTAAAAAAAAATCACCTCAATTTAAAATTGTATCTCCACTACCGTGACATTAAAATGTCTCTTTTTGTCTAATTTACAAAATGACATATAGTTTTTGAACAGAAAGTAACATGAGATGGAATTTAAAGTATCCTTTAAGACTAACTTTACCTGTTTCATCATTTTAATGAAGAATATTGAAATTGCTGGATGATTTTACTTATATGGGCTTGGGAAGCTACAATTTAAATAGCTAATTTTGGCTATGCATAGTCATTCTATTTAGGGGAAGACAGTTGTCATAGTTATGAGGACAATTAAGAAAACATTAATTTACCACCTGTCATTATCAACATCATTTTGTCCTCCACAACATAAAAGCAAAGTAGGAGAAATGCAATATTCTATGTTTCTCAACTCAGGTCAAGATGGAGAACACCATTTGAGTAGGTAAATTATATGCACATCCTAATTTCCTAAGTCTCTACTGAAAACATTTGTCTTCAGTTTAAACATAAGCATCCTTGCCAACTTTCTCCCAAGAATAATGCCTCTCTGCTTACATAACTTGCAGTCTTCTCTAAAAGCCCTCTCTTATCACTGTAGCACTAGCACACACTCACTTTCAGAGCAAGACTTCAACATTACTTTTTTAACCAAGAAATTTGTTTTCTCTCTTTAAATATTATCCATTACCTTCAACAACTAACCAAACATCCAACCAGATAGTAGTAGAAAGAGCATAAATCTTGTAGTTAGAGCTGAATTTGTATCACCTCTTTGGGACTTGATTTTTTTCAGTTATGAAATATAAGAATTAAATGAGATAACATAAATGTGAGTATACAATAGGTACGCAATGTGTGTTAATTTCCCACTTAAAGGCACTTTGTAAAACAAGCAACTGTGTTGATTTCTTTAAGGAGTCTCTAGATAGTGACAAGGTGGAATTCAAGCAGTGAAGAAGACAAAAAGTAATAATGGTCCTGAAAAGAACCATTGAAAAGAAAATAAACATATTTAAATTCTGTGGAACACAGAAGTTCTAGTTTACAGTTCTCAAATGCTGTAAAAGATACTCATTAATGTAAATGACCATTTCAATGTGTTCCTATTTAATGTTCAATGTGTTCCTAAATAATGTTATTATTTTTTTCATCTTTTCTTTCTATTTTTATTTTCCTGTCACTTTTCTTAACTAATTTTCTTCTTATATTATCCTGCAAAGTCTAAATCACTGAATAGCTGTGTTTTGACTGGCTACTGTCTGTAATCCTTTATAATTATTTTGTTCTCTTACCTCAAGCTTTGGATGGAAATCAAATATGCAGAAAATAAATCCCAATGACTTTTTAGTTCTTATTGCCATATTAGGAAAA